>JANZLF010000009.1:18304526-18325399 GCA_026546835.1 Erythroxylum foetidum
CTTAATTTCAATCAACTCATCCACTTGATCATTCATATTACTTAGTCAAACTGTCACTCAAGGTTCGGGGTCCAACACCAAGTATATAAAAACCTAGTAAATAAGAAAATCACTTACCTCAATTGACATGCAGAAGGATCTTCTTGAAGTACGTGAAGGACGATGATGACGAAGCTATAATAAGCTGACAACAAATAAGATAACCAAAACAATTAGCCTTTCCTTTCTTGTACAACTATAGTCTTTAAGTTATTGTTTGATTACATTATTGATTAATATTAAGTTACTTTTATCATAAATTGATAATTTTAAAATTTTATATTAAATCATAAATAGCTATTTAAATTTACTAAAAACCAGTTCACTCCTCCTCTTAAATTCTATTAGAGACTAGCAATAAGTACAAAATACCATTGGTACATTCTTCTACATCTCAATTCCGTCTTCTTTATCTTATGTTGTTGTTCATCTCAGTTCTATTTACCATTCCTTGTTGTCAAGTATACTAGTCCCTCTATACTTTGTTAAACATGGACTTCTCATACTAGTCTCTTAGTCTACAGAGTGAAAAAAAATGACAATAATAGATATCATCATCAAAGCAAGAGCGAGATATGTCACTAATATAATCTTCCGTTGCTTGTTATCATTCATAGTGAGCTTAAGTTTATAGTGCATTTGCTTTATTTACCCTTCTAACTCAATTTTCCTAAAATATTCTTCTTTTTTTAGCCTTTTAATAGCTCCCTCACACACTTCTCTATCTTCAATTATCCTTTATAACTCATTATTACTATTGCTTAAAGTTAAAAATTTTATTCATTAATATGTGAATAACATTACTAATCCTATTTGTAAAAGGGTCATTAGATTAACAAAGAACATATGATTTTGAACCATGCAATAAACGTCAAAACAAACATTTACTAAAAACATATATCTAATTTATGTTACCAAATTTTCAAATTGTATAAAAAATATTTCTACTGAGCGCATATTTTGGGTTCCTATAAAACCTACATTCAAGATTTTTGTCATTGCATGAAATCCTTAGACATAGCTTAAATTCACATAAACATTGAACACCAAATGAAAAATTATTGTTAGTTCAAAATCTGAAGTATAAAGCCTCCAATAATCAAACAATAACTTGGTATGTAAGAAAGGAGGTTATGTTTTACTCCTCCATAGTCCACTTTCTATAGACTATGCATAGACTTCAAATAGTCACACAAATATATTATTCTCTAATTCAACAAAACAGATAGAACTCAAATAGTCACACAAATACATTTTTTTCAAAGAACAGACATTTCATAAAACACCTTATATGCATCAAAAATTTATCCTAATATCACAACTAAAATAACGTCTTGTCCCTTCTATCACTAACATTTCTACCTAAAAGTTGTTTTCGGATCACAAAATACACAAACAAATAAAAAATCAAATACCCAAATATAACTATCATCCAATATACGAAAAAACTTTCACAAAAAAACCTCCACGAAAATACGACAATGGCTGAAGAATAATGAACGCCAACGAGCAAAAGAGCGTTGGAGATGCAGTAGGAGATCACGCCAGAGATGCAATAACAGAGAACATCGGAGACGCAGCAGGAAGAAGAAAGGAGACGCATGTGGGAGGGAAGGGGACTGCTTCGGGTGTGTTATAAGTTAAATGAAACGACGTCGTTTGATGTTAAACTAAACGATGTCGTTTTCTTTAACTTAAAAACGCTAAAGTTGAAGCAAATGACGATGTTTACCTTGAAAATTTACCAACAGATTTTACCGACGGGAATTTTCCATCGGCAAACTTAAAACTTTAATATTCCGCCAACAATTTCCACTTTATTTATTGACGGCATTTGATACTGTCACTAATTGAATTCCCTCCATATTTAGTGACAAATATTACTATCATTGCTAAACATAATTTTTTCCTACAATTTTTTCGATGAAAATAGAATTTCTGTCGATAATTTCCAACAGTTTTGCTTCCATTGGTAGTTTTCCGTCACTAATTCCTACTTTTTGGGTAGTGTTATTAGAAATTTAACCTGTAGGCGTAGCTCAAATTAAAGGGTAAACTACATTAAATTTTTGTTTATTTTTTCCTTACTTGCTTTACCTATGAGATATAATTTGTTAATTGTTTCCTACACGATGTACGGGAAAAGAAAATCAACATTAATCCGATAATCATATGTATATTAAGTTTAATGTATATGAATACGTTTTGTGATATCAAGGTTTTACATAACTAAACAAAAGATAAGATTTTTATGGAATTTAAGAAAATATTATGTTACTAAAATAACCACGCATTGTTTCATTTTAAAAAAAGTTGCCAAATTATTAAACATCAAATAACTTAATAGTAAGGAAAAATTACCCTAAAGTAGGGTTGAGTATGCACTAGTATTTATATATCTCTAGATTTATATGAGCAAAAATATTAAAAATAAGTGGATGAAAAAAGCAATATTAGTAAACTGGAATTCCCATTTTAAACTTTTTAAAAATAATTTTTGCATGAAATTTTGCGTTTTGAAAAATAATCACAAATATTATACTTCACCGAAAAGAACACGATGAAAAATACCGTACGCTTTTAATACGCTGAAAATATGGAAGCATAAAATACTCTTCAAAACACTGATTTGCATTAAAAATTGTGCATATTTCATTACGATATCATAAAGTGAGGTGGTTCTTTTGTTCTTTCGTCATCGTTTATTTTCGTTTACGCAGTGTATGGTTGCTGTCCTCGTTAGTGGGGACAAATGACAAAACAAAGTAATCCTGTCCCTTATACGTGTTTGGTTGATGTCCCAGATATTTTGTCCTTTGTCCCCGGATGACAGAGACAAAGAATTTTGTTCCTTAAAAAATCGAAGGACAAATTTTTTTTGATTATATCTCCAAAACAAAGAATTTTGTCCCTTAATTTTTTATTGTTATTATTATTATTTTGTTAACCTTTTTATAAAATAAATTAATTCGTTTTAAAATAATCAATGAATTTTATATTTTCAATCATATTATAATGTAGGAGCATTTTCGTCATTGACACTGTTTTTTTATTCTGTCCTCTGCAACCAAACACATTTCTGTCCTCAAGACGGAGACAATAATTTATGTTTTGTTCATCACAACCAAACACCTAATTGTCACCAATTTTTATTCTATTTCGTCTCCAAATTTTCGTTTCGTTCTATCTCTGCATACAGGAGACAACAACTATACGCAGTGTTAAAGAACGATAGCGAGTTGTGATGGGATAGAGTGAGATATGAGAGATGGTGTCTTAAGCTTCATAGAGAGAAATAAAAAAGAGCATATATAGACTGATATAATCTAATATGATTGATCAATTGCCTTGGGAAAAAAACAAATTCTTGTTGGTAATGAATAGTTTGTACTTTTTACTTTTTACCACCAAAAGTTTAATCCTGATAACAAAGATCTTAAAGTAGTTTTTCATCTATCAAGATCTGAGGGCCTGTGATTGCATAGGCCCAAATTATAAAGAATTACGTACTTGATCCAAAGAAGCGCCTTGTAAATACCTGACCGATGACTTGTAGTTCTAAGATTTAGTTATTTTTACGATTAGATAATCAAGAATTTCAAAAAATTATTCGCGACATGTTGACCATGCGTATATTCTTGCAGATATGTCTCTGGGTTCCTTTAAAGACCAAAAAAAAGAAGAAGAAGAATTAAGAAAATAATCGTTTCGGCATTTAGTTAGTGCCGCAGTCAATTATTTGTTATGTATATGTGTGTGCATATTTATATTGCATGTGCAGGGCCAGGGAAGCTATAATTTATATTGCACTGTACAACCTCGCAACAGCTTGCGTTTTGGTGAATCATGTGAACTGTACCTACGTAGTGATCAAGAACTTCTGATTTATGCTTAAACAAATCTCCATGATAGGACCGATTAGAATCTTATAGATACCTAGATCTTCTGCAAAGGTCATCAAAATTAGATACGACCCATGGATCCTTGTCTCGCGTAGACGGAAGATTTTGTTGTACTAAAAATAACCCTAGGAAGGTCTCCGTGAAATATATAGTTAGAGAATGTGGGTGCTGGCACAGCTGGAAATGGAACCGAGGAAACCGCAAAGGTGTCGTTCCCCGATGCTGTTCCACATGTGGAGATGTTGTAGAATTCAACACCTGGCTTCTTCTACACATATATTCTATTAATAATACCAGTCCTATTCAAGAAACACCCACCAGGTAACTTTGTTACGCCTCAAAATTTCAGTCCATTTTTTTCTGTCCTATCTTGTCCACTTTATATCTGAGCCATCTATTTATGTGGGTCTCACATGAGTGGATGACTCAGATGCAAAGTGAACAGAATAGGACAGAGAAAAATGAACAGAAGATCAGCCCTCTTTTGTTACACTAACAATATTAAAATAGGTTTTTTTTTGTAAATTAGAATAATAAATTAATGGAACAAAATATGTACAGAACGTTAATTTACAAGTACTAATGTAGACACATCTAGCTAAACTAAGCAGGTAGCCGGAGAGTTGTCAAAAGAAAACAAAAGGAAGACATAAATTATAGGAGGACTTATGTATAGTCAGTCAACCCAGAAACACAAGAAATTATACTAGAGCCGAAGCAGCTATAAAGCCTAACTAAAATAGTACAGCCGAGAAGATGCCAGCCAAAAGAGACTTAAGGGAAAGCCGAACAAGAATAACCTTAGTATCTGAAAGGCTAGGGAAAGCTGCCGCCCATAAGTGATTGTGCTGAACCTCTAAAGGTAGGTAAGGCAAGTTATAGCCTTGCGAAAGAGAACCTCGCATGCGGTAACTTAAAAAACAACTAAGCAAAAACTTGCAAAAGAAATGAAAAGCCAAACTATTAAAAATTTACTTCCTTTTGGTATGTAAGTTGAGAAGTTTCTTAACGTGGGAGATTAACTCGAGAGACACTCGCTCTTCAGCTATAGCTTCATTTTTGAAGGTATGGATATTACGTTCAGTCCAGATATAATAAATTGTAGTGAAAAGCAAAAGGAGGAAGTGAATGATGAGTGACACTTTGGTACAAGAAACAGATCTATACTAGGAGATGATAGCTGAAAGAGTAGAATGGTTAAAGGTGGGTAAATTAAATCGAGTGAGATATTATTTCTAAATTGTGTGAGTAGGAGCATTCAAAAAAATAAGTGGTTGATAGATTCGTTGGTTGAGAAGCACTGAGAACAGTATGTGCGGTTTTCATAGTAGTCCTGATCATAGTATGTGCGGTTCCTTTTCGAAAATATTACGCATTCCAAAAACCAAACACCCCTTCCCGTCGTTTTATAATCTGTCTTGGAATTGGTTTATAATGATTTTCGATTATTTATCATGATCACTAAATCATCATTCTCCAGACTCGAAAGTCTCACCCAACAAATGTGAACTCTTGCGATAAAGTTTAATTTTTCTATGTTGAAAGAAAAAGCAACTTGTTAATTGAACCTTTTGAGTTGCTTCGCGCAGATGATTGTACGATTTGGCTTATAGCTTGGCAAAAACAACATACGCTCTAGCATATCATATTTTTTTTTTCCGTAAAAGAGGATTTTTCAATTCAAAGGTTTTAAAAAAAAGTTAAATAAGATCTTAATATATAGTTGCATTACAAAAATTAATGTTGTAAATGTTAGAATATGTCCTCCGGCTAATCGGTTAGTTATAGAATTTATAACATAATTAAATAAAAACATTCTTTACCTTTATATATTTTGTTGATTATATTTGATATTTTAATATTATAGGTGGTGTGGTTGGGTACGGTATCTTGTACGCTGAATTACAACCATACAAATTAGTATTGTCAGCTTTGGCCGGGGTTCGATCCCCTGACCTCACGATTTTGTTGCTACGTAGCTTAATGGTAAGAGGCGTGCATCTCAACGCAACAAAACCGTGAGATCAGGGGATCGAACCCCGACTAAAGCAGACAATACTAATTTGTATGGTTGCGGTTCAACGTATAAGATACCGTACCCAACCACACCAATAGGTATGATCTTAGAATAACTATATACAATTGAAAATTATGATAAGATCATAATTATAAGATTCAATTAACATTTATCAATTATTTCTAAATTATTTCTTATTATAGTTTCATCAATATATGATATTGATAATACAATACGTTATGCTTCCTTCTTATAAAAAATAATTGATCACATAACTTAAAGTATGAAGATACTTAAATAAATATATGAGTGCTTGTTAGAGAATAAATTCACTAATCTGACTTGATTAAGATAATCTCAACTAAAATATTACTTGTGTGTATATATTTTTTTTGTTATGATAGTTGTATAATTATCCTTAATCTTGAGATTACTAAAATATTTCATATAAGAATTACTAAGTTTTGATGTCACTTACGATTTATTTTATTTAAAATAGCTTAGTCGATTTTAGTTGAATATAATATAAATCATATAAAGATAGTTAGAATAAGTTAATAAATAATTTACCACTCTACAATAATTAAAGAAAATGTCTCAATTTGAAGAATTCTCTTGTCAAAGTAAATTAGGACTTGAAAAGGTACTTTTTAAATATTAATTATAAATTAATTAATAATTATTAAGAAAGAACATGATTGGATTTAAAGGAGTGAACACTAGATACGTCCTCTACGTCTAATTGGATCATTAGATTATACAAGAATTAAATTATATATTATAACTATCCATGAACATGTTTAGTTAAATCATTTTGATATTTATAATATTTGGGTAATCATAACATGTTGTTATACGTCAATTTTGATCTATTATTATAAATGATTTAATTGAAAAATTAAAGTTAAATTAAAAGAAGTTTTAATTTATCTAATTCTAATTATGAGTTAGACTTATAATTAATAATAATTGTCAATGTATTAGTTACCTAATTTGTCACATATGAAAGAGTAGTTAAACAGAGAAAAATCAAATTAAATTAAGTTGAATTTAATTGTGAAGTTTGAAAATTGATAAGTATTGTATATGAGATATTTAATTTTATTAAAATTAAATTATAATTACAATTAGAGTTTGAATTTAATTATTATTAAGAAGTTTATTTTTTTTTACAAAAGAAACTCTTCTGTTTTTTCTCTATAAATTGGAGGAAGACAGGAGAGAGCTGGTGCTCATACTTCTTCCTCTCAAGAGTTTTTTTTTGTTTTGTTTTGTTTTGTGGATGCAGTTAGACCATGTTTTATTAACGATTTCTAAAAATAAAATTAAAGGTAGATGACTCCCTTCGTTTAAAGATTCTGGACATAATGTGTTTAGTACGTTTGTTTTTAAAACATCATCTGCCCATCCCTTGGTTCCACTTCTGGACTAGTTTTATTGCATGCTTCAACAAGGATTTTAAGTTTCTGGAAACACCATTGATTTTGATTAAATTCTGAAAATATAAACTTGTATGTCCCTTAGCGTAAATTTCTGGATAAACACCCTTGGATATCTTGATTAACGTTGAATGCGTTTCCTAGGTTAGGTGTTTTTGTCACGCATGTTATGTGTCTTCACCCGCTTGGCGATGGAGCCAGTGGCATGGGCAATGGCTGTTGGAGGAAGAGGCAGGCAATCTAATGAGGATCCTCTTGCACGGTGAAGATGTGGCTAGGGAGGACCGCAAGCAGGACAGGAAGTGACGGAGAAGTAGGGAGCGACGAGACCAAAAGCAAAAGGCAGCGGCATGGATGCGACAGAAATCCATCTTTTTGAAAAAAAAAAAAGATAGAACCTGTGTGAGACGAAAAGAAATCTTCGTACCTCATTTTTGTATACCAATTTTGTCCTATTTAATATAAGTCATTTATTTATATAAGATTTATATAAATAAATAATTTGGATCAAATAAAATAGAGTTGGTACATAAAAATAAAGACAGAGAATCTCTCCCTATGTGAGACACGAGCCTTATAAAGGAATGACATATGACCTGTGCCTCACTTAAAAGTTTCAGTACACGCCAAATATCGGTTCAGATTATTTATTCTCTGTTATCTTGTACTACTTTTTTTTTTTATATGAATATTCATCCAGTAATTTTTATTTATTGCATGAATAGATGCTCATAAAAAGTAGGGATAGAGTAATGAGAACATGTATTATGTTCTCGCTAATAGACCCCACCCAAATTTTATTTTTTATTTTTGCATTTTAAGTCCTTTTTTAATTGAATTAGTTTAATTGAGGTTGAATTGATTTAAATTCTCAATAAATATAGAAAAAAGTGTTCTTCAATTCTTAAAATTTATTTTCAAAGGGTCACTTTTTAAGGGATATTTGTAGAGTTTAATTTATTTTTTAAACAGTTGAATAATAAAATTAAATAAGTATTTAAAATTAGGCAAATGTTTAAATGATTATCTTCCATAATTAGAACAATAGAGTCGTTGTACTCATTATTGAACTTGTTGAAGAGATGAAATATAACAAAAAATGTTTCCATTTATTAATTAAGAAAATGAGCCTTCTACAAATGCTTAGCCTATTCTGCTTTATGCACGTTCTCTCTTCTGCTTTATGCACGTTCTCTCTTCTGCTTTATGCATGTCCCTGATGCATGTCCTTATGCGCCCTGCATATTTCAACCCTAGAACGATCTGATCTCATCTCTCTTCTTCTTTATATTTTTTCTTTATTCTTGTTCTTTTCTTTTCTGATTTCTATTGACCGTATTATGGAGGATCATTTTTCATCATTAGCCTTATTTGATAAAGAAGATGACTGTATTAAAATTGTTGGTCCCTAGCTAATCTCATGATGCCACTTTTCAAGTCTGTATGGTTGGCATGTTTATGACATATAGCAAGATTCATTTCGAGTCTATGCGGAACACGTTAGCCGACATTTGGCATCCCTTAGGAGGGGTGGATATTAGCAATCTGGGAGCCAAGTATTATCTGTTTTGTTTTTTCAATCAAGTCGATTTGGATTGAGTTCAGGAGGGTTCTCCTTGGGTTTTTAATAACCATTTGCTGGTGTGGAAGGAGATAGGTGAAAAGGATGATCCGTTGTTAATCCCATTGACCCATTCTCCTTATTGGGTTCAAGTACATGATTTTCAACTGGGTTTTATGTCCTATGAGATGGCGAAGCTATTGGGTAATTTTGTTGGAAAATTTCTGGAATATGATGCAAAAGTTTGCCAAGATTATGTGAAGGCATCCTACATGCGACTACGAGTGTTGATAGATATCAGGAAGTCCTTAAAAAGAAGAAAATGGTTAGTGGACGATACTGGTGATATGTTTTATGTGAAGTTCCGATATAAAAAGCTCAAAACGTTTTGTTATTTGTGTGGTATTATCGGTCATACCGATAAGTTTTGTGAATTGCGATTGTACAAAAAACTAGATGAACTAATTCCAGTATGGGATGAATCTCTCTGAGTGCTGCCTCAGCGGAGGAGACAACCTACCAGCTGTTGGCTTCATAATATGGAAAGCACAGAATCTGGAGGTAATGAAGGAAGTTCAAAAAGAGTAGTAGGTGAGAATCAACAGGCTTTTATGGTAAGGGATTTTCGTAATAATTTGTTTAGTGGTCAACTAGGGAGAATCTCACCTAGTCCAAGAAATAGTATGGATTGTGAGGGAGAATTAAGTGAAAATGACCCTCTAAACAAAACCAAAGACATCAAGAAATGGCAACGTGTTACTAAAAACTTAGCCCATGCAGTTTCCATGCAAAATAAGGATTCTACATCGAGCTCTAACTCAGTTATTTCCGTGATTGGGCATAATGAAACGGTTGATACCGCGAGACGGGATAGCCGACGATAACGAGCATCTTAAGCTGGAATTGCTAGGGGTTAGGCAACCCCGACGCGATACGGGCACTCAGTGATCTCCCTTTTACCTATAGACCTATGATTGTTTTTCTTATGTAGACGTTAGTGCAGAGAAATAAAATAGAGGAGGTTTGTCGTTTGGTTCGCTATGGTAATTATTTTATAGTGAATTGTTTTGGTAGGAGTGGGGGTTTGTTTTTATTATGGAAGAATTGAGGTTGACGTGTCAGTTAGTGGTTTTTCGAGTAATTTTATTGATTCTACTGTGATTTTCTAGAATTATAGCTGGCGACTGACTGGTTATTACGGCTTTCCTGAGAGTTCTAGATGTCATGCTTCATGGGATTTGCTTCATGATTTGTGGCGTAGAGACTCAAGGCCTTGGCTGTGCTTAGGAGATTTTAACGACTTATTGATAGAAGAAGATAAGTTGGGTGGTGCTGTTGTCCAGAGACATTTCATCAACGATTTTGCCGATGCTATTTCAGATTGTGGATTGAGCGATGTTCCTTGGGAAGGGTATCGATATATGTGGAAAAAGAAGAGGGATAACGTGGTGGTTTGTCACAAAAAATTGGATAGAGCAATGGCTTCTTTAAGCTGGTCATCCCTTTTCCTTAATATTGTCTCTAAGTCTATTGTAGCCCTAGTTTTTGATCACTCTCCAATTTTGGTTCGCTTGAATGAAAGGCTAGTTAGTGCAAATTATAGGAAGCTTCAGTTTGATAACAGTTGGTTGGGGGATTCTGGTTTGGAACAGGTAATCAAAAATTCATGGAACCTTGTCTCTGCTACCGATTTTATGAGAAGTCGTGATGCGTGTATACAAGAGATTAAACGTTGGGGCAAAGAGCATAACACTACGTTCTGGAAAAAATGGAAACAGTTACAATCGTTGTTGGAGGCGGCGAGGAACGTGTTTGACGATAGGAAGGTTCAGAGGCTTCGAAAAGAGTGGAATGTTATTTTGTACAAAGAAGAGTGCAGGAATTGACAGAATGTTAAGCAAAGGTGGTTGTTACATGGTGATAGGAACTCAAAGTTTTTCCACGCAACAGTTTATGCCCGTAGAAAGAAAGTTTCGATTGATAGGTTACAAAAAGAAGATGGAAGAGTGGTTACTGATAGAGTTGAGTTAGAAGAGGAAATTAAAGATTATTTTGGGAAGTTTTTTGAAGGAGGGATCTCGAACGGTGAAGACATTCTCAATCTGGTTTGGCTCAAAATAGGAAGGGTTCAAAATAATTTGCTTACTACCTCGGTGACTCTAGATGAAGTGAAAATAGCGATGTTTGCTATGAAGTAGGATAAATCGTTGGGACCGGATGGACTTAATCTAGTTTTTTTATCAAAAATATTGGCGTGTGATAGGAGAGGATGTTTGGAAAGCTTGCAAACTGTGGTTGGATGCAGGTATTTTTTCAAATAATTTAATCGATACTCATATTGTTCTTATTCCTAAGTTTGATTATCCTTTGAGCTTGAAAGACTATAGGCCTATTTCATTGTGTAATGTGTTTTACAAAATAGTAGCTAAAATTTTTGCTAATCGGCTTAAAGCTTTGTTGCATAATTTGATTGATGAATGTCAGTCGGCATTTATCCAGGGGAGGTTGATATTTGATAATGTGGCAGTTGCGTTTGAGTTGCTTTATAGTATTAAAGGTCGGAAAAATAATAAGAGAGGGGCTTGTGCTTTTAAAATTGATATTTCTAAAGCCTATGATAGAGTTAATTGAGACTTCTTTCAAAATTTGATGATTCGCTTAGGTTTTTTGAGTGAATGGGTGGATTGGATTATGATGTGCATGAAAAATGTCAAATATTCTGTTTTACTGAATGGGGATGAGGTTAGGCCTATTATTCCGAGTAGAGGATTAAGGCAGGGGTGTCCATTATCTCCTTATTTATTCTTGTTATGTACGGAAGGCCTTTCTCTCTTGTTTCATGAGACTAGTAGGGTGGGGTTGTTGAAAGGTGTTAAAGCTGGACGTGGTTGTCCTAGTGTCACTCATCTCCTTTTTGCAGATGACTCTTTCTTCTTTTTTGAGGGATTGGTGGTGAATGTCGTTGTTGTTAGAGATATTTTTCCAAAATATGAAAGGGCTTCTAGGCAGTCTATCAATTTCACAGAAGGTATCTCTAATGTTCTTAATGTTTCTAATCCGCTGGGTGACAGTAATTATTTGGGGCTTTCATCTTTGATTGGTAGGTCTAAGAAGCAAGTTTTTGGTTTCTTACGGGATCGGTTAGAAAAAAGGATGGGGTATTGGTCTAGCAGATTCCTTTCGAGAACAAGAAAGGAGATTCTTATTAAATCAGTTGCCCAAGCCATTCCTTCTTATTGTATGAGTGTGTTCAAAATCCTCGTCACTATTTGTGATGCTTTGCAGAAGCGGATGAATAAATATTGGTGGGGTGATAAGAAAGATGGGAGGAGAAGTATCCACTAGTTAGCTTGGGATAGGGTGTGTGGTGGGAAGAAATCGGGCAGTATGGGCTTTCATGATCTTCATTGTTTCAATTTGGCTATGTTAGCGAAACAAGGGTGACGTCTTATGACGGAACTCAATACTCTTTTTGCTAAGATCTTCAAAGAAAAATATTTCCATAATAGGGATTTTTTGGAGGCTTCTCTTGGGCGGTCTCTTAGTTACATCTGGAGGAGTATTCATGCTTCCATTGGGGTTTTGAAACAGGGAGTGAGGTAGAGGGTTGGGACTAGGGAGAGTATAGTGGTTGCAAAACATCCTTGGTTACCTATTGACATAATTTTGTGGTGGACGGTAGTATGGCCCTTATTGTGCCCAATATGAGGGTGAGTGAGTTGTCGGTGGAGGGAGGGAGTTTAGGGCTTGTTTAGTTTGAGGGAGTTTAGTGCTATCCTTATCATTCCTCTTAGTTTACATACTTGTCAAGATCATCTATTGTGGCATTGGGATAAGAAAGAGAAATATAGTGTCAAATCGGGGTACCATGTAGCATGGCATTTGATTAGGGGGAGTGGGGAGGTAGTTGAGGGAGATTGGTAGGGGAAACTTTGGCAGTTAGACGTCTCACCAAAGGATAAAGAGTTTATGTGGCGTGCTTTGCGGAATATTTTGCCAACCAAGGAGAGGTTAAAGAGGAGAGGAGTTGAGGTGGATTTAGGTTGTCTATGGTGTGGTGAGGAGGAGGATTTGAATCATGTTCTTGTGTCATGTTGTAAAGCACGAGGAGTTTGGAGGCAAGGTGGGTTTGTGGAGGAAGATACTAACCCTTCTTTTATTAATTTCTTCTTGCAGGTACTCAAGGGCGGTGATAAAATTCAAGTCCAAAAATTTGTGATTTATGCAAGACACATTTGGATGGCAAGAAATAATATGCTTTGGTCTCACAAAAATACAACTTGCTACACAACGCGTTTGGAGGCTCTAAAGTACTTGGAGCTTTGGAATCATTCTAGGATACTTGCGTCGGCTTTTTCTTCATCAACAAGTAGATTATTGTAGCGTTTTTCATTTTCTTCTCCGACGAACAACAGCAGTAACGGTTGGCAACTTTTCATTGATGGAGCGATATTTCATCATGAAGGTAAGCTTGGATTTGGAGCAGTGTTGGAGAGCGCAGAGGGAGAGTTTATTAGAGCTTTTTCTGGTCATTATGTTGGTGGTGTGGATCCCTTGATTGCGAAAGCACTAGCACTTCGATAATCCTTGCTAATTCTAAGACAGTAGCACATTGAAGGCGATGACACTATTTTTATATATTCTCAAATTTTATTTTTCGCACTTAGCTCACCGTACTTTGATTTTTTTGAGTTGGGTTCTGTTATTTGTGATTGTAAGACTTTGTTATTATCGTTACCAAATATTTTTTATAGGTGGATTCGTAGGCAAGCCGATAGACGTGCTCATTCTTTAGCTCGAGTATTTATTCGATTTGCGTATCTACGAATTTGGGTTTCTATTCCTCAGTTTCTGACTGAGTTTTATTATCATGAATGAAATTTTGAGTATTTTGATGTTCAAAAAAATTGAATATATTAAATACCACTTAATAGATTTATATTTACAAAATAAAAAATCAATTCATAAATATTAATAATTAATTCTAAAATATGTGCACTTTAAGTATTGACAACACTTAATTATTCATTTAATAAGTCCAACTATTTAAATGAAGTATTATAATATGCATGTGTATTAGTGATTATTTATCAAAAATTAACTTATGTTAAAAAATTTAAGTATGATATAAAAATAATTTAATGAAAATTTATAAAAAATTATTGTATTTATTAAAAGTATAAATTTATGATAAAGTTATTATCGTTTTTTCTGCATTTTTCTAAACTCAAAAGCGAATTTAATTTTAAAATTAGAAAATAATACCATTTTATAATAATTAAAATGTAACTTAGGTATTTTAGGTTTATAACATAAGACTTTGTTAAATTTTCATAAGTTTATTAAAATTATAGATGTAACTTTTTATAGTGATTATTATGTTTATATTGTTATACTTTTCTTCATCTCATATTTATATTATAAGATTATTTGCAGTTTTATAATTTTAATAGAATATTGTAAAAAATATTCTAAACATGTTTTCTCTATTGCACCCTTCCTTAAAAATCATATTAAGTAAAAAATAAGGAAATTTTAATTTGAAATTTATTTATTTTTGAACTTAAAATATAAAATTGAATATGAATATATGAATACTAATTTGCTTGTTATTTAATATTACAATAAATTAAGAGTTACTATAAAAATTTATATCCATAACAAAATAAAATTGTTTTAAAATTAACTTACAACTTTTTCTACAAAATATAATTATTTAACATAGACTTAATATATATTTAATTCACTATAAAATTGTAAAATTGTAACAATATTGTAGATAATAATTTATTTGTTCAAAATATTATACTTATTAATTTGATCTACATTCTTAAAGATCCATATTACGTGGAGCATAGAACATTACATATCAAGTAGCGTTCTTCTACTGGTGGAGAACGATAATCGCAGATTCTACAAATGGGAACTCAAGTCTGGAACTAAGTGTTATTAAGCAACTAAAGTGGAAATTCGATAACAGGTGTCTCTACCTCTGCTTGTACTCTTTTTGCCAATTTGCAGAGTTGTTTTCGAGCATAAATGGAGGAGCCAAAGGTGCACGACGAATCAGCTACACCTTTCCACTACTCCATGTACGGACACACACCTTTTGTTTTACTCTCTCCATTTTAGTATATTTATGGGTAGTCTATCTATACAGAGATGTCGTTATCAAGTATGTAATTGTTAAATCTTAGTAATATTATCGAAATTCTAAAGTTGTCTGTTTAACTTGGGACCGTGCCAAAGATGTCTCTTCTTGAGATTTCTGGATTAGGCCATATATTATGTTTGAGGTCGTTAAATTGGGAAAGATTAGGAGTGTAAGATTCCTAAAAGTTAAGCCTTGAGAATTGATTCTTGTTGAAAAAAAGAGCTTGTGTCTCGACCAGCATATCTGGAATTTACGCTACAGCCTTGCTTTGTTTATCCTTGATCTCTAATGGTATTTGTTCATAAGCACAAAATCTGGTGTTCCCCATAACCCTTTGACTAAGGGTAGTCCGAGTGAAATCAGAGCCATAAGTGTTATGGACTGTGACAATATTCTTGATGAGAGTGAGTAAGGAGTCTTTCATAGTCATGAGTGAAAAATCTCTACCTAGTGACTGTATTCATATTTCTTCTACCATTTTTATTGCCAATCTCCCTTCTAGTGTGAAACACTATTTAATCGTATAGAATACTTTGTAGAAATAACCCATCTTCTTGAAGAAAGTCATATTTTAGATATTTTTTTTAACCTTTTCTTAATCTTAACAGCATTTATTCTCGTGACCTTTTTTAGACAAAAAGTATAAGAACTATCCTTTCCACACACCGTCTGAAAGCTAAAGAAATCATCCAAAGCTTCTATCTGGAATAGTGTGGTTTAAAAGCTACTATCGTAGAGCAGTATGTGAAGCTCAAGATTCACAAGGAGCTCATCTATTTGGAGAGAGCAAAACCATACACACATTCATGTTGGAATTATTTGTATTGTTTTCACCCTCCTTGGAAGAAAGGAAATACCTGCTACAACCAAGATATCTCTTCTAGATTGCCTATGTGACGTACCAAAATGACTTAATTGGTAGTTTACTAACTACTCTTAACAATGGAAGTATCATCCTCACCATCGCTCCTGATTTCAATATTAGGTTAGATGATCTCACTTTATCTGAATACTTGAAGTTTAGATCCAAATCACTAGAGCATAATAAGATCCTATAGTCATTATGGACACTCTATACCATCAGATGATCTGTCGTTTACAGAATCATGTCATAGATATGAATTTTCCCAATTCTACTTTAAATGCCTTTTATATGGTAGCAGATAGAGCTCATAAACAAACTACCATCATTCAAATTTCAAAGCAACTACCACCGATGGAGCTTGAAAAGCTAATGTCGATTGAATGGATCACTACCTACCAAAAAGTGTTCCATACTCACCATAGGCATTCCTTGCACACCACAACTTCTCCAATTCTCAAACTGTTCGAGATGACTTAATCAGATCTATTTACACGTAGCCTACAGAAGATCAACCTGGACCTTCTACATATGGTCCTATTTTGATGCTTAACCAATGTTCTATATAAGTAGGCAAAGATGGACTTCCAATCCATTATTTCAAATCAGATGGAGAACCTGCATATGTTAGCTACCATTGTGGACAATTTGTTTGGGATTAGATCCCTCTATGTACGAATGAAACTGTGAAGTATGTCTGAACTATGAATCAGATAGTGATGATGATGAGCTTTATAATCGGCAATGAAAGAAGAAGAAGAACAAAAGAACGGAGATCTATAATTGTAAACCTACTCAACAATTCCACTATCAACATAAGGATCATGATGATAATCCTGGACCTTGGATTGAGAATCCAAGACCATGACCCAAAAGTGTTCGAGCATTGCTTAAGGTTGTTGACATTTTAGAGTCAATCTCTAATAGACCTTAACCAAGTATTCCATCTCTTATTCCTTCACCCTCTCCAATTCTGTACATGATGGTTATCCCTATGAGGAAGATTTTTCTTCCATAGAGAGACGTATAAATTATTAACAAAGGGTTATCTCTAACCCATTTATTCGTGCCACATGAGTGCTCATGAAACAATGCTTTCAAATCCTATTTATGAAACTCTTAACTGGCGGACTGACAATGCTGTGACTTGAAACAAAGCCTTTCGACAGTTTGATTCTAAACTTGATGGTTTAACTCAAAATACCCAGGCTACTCACCAATGACTAGATGACATCTCTACTGAAGTTCAAAGCTTAAATAGATCTTATAAAGCTCTGCTAACCTAATTAAATGTAGATCTTCATTGATACATTGCTACCTAGTATTTTAGCCTTGACTTCACCACTAAGGAGCAAGGAATGAGAAAGGTGAAACAAAACCTTCAAAAAATGGAAGATGATATGCAAAAGGAACAATCCAAGACTGTTTATTGAGCCTATCCCACATCTTTTTTGGTTGTCCAATCTGTTTATCCTACTCTAACATATCTTATCCAACCCATCTATTCTTCACCAATATACCCTGAAGCTGCTAATTATGAAAATGTATTCAAAATGAACTATCCTTTAATCAAACAACATAGCCATCTTTAAGCACCTAAACCCAAATCTGTCAAATCCAAACCTTCAAAATCTAAACCTGACCAGTCTTTTGAACCTTCACCTTCATATACTAAATTGTTTGACTCGTGGAATGAACCTTTACAAGTCAGAACTCCATCTTCTTCACCATAAAAGCCTCAACCTTCCCCATCTACTAGCAAAGATAAACCTCCTCAAATAACACCGGGACGCTCGTAGGTCATTCCGATACATATCCTACGATAAGAGTGAGCTACCCTTCCCATCGGTGATGGGATGTTACAAATAGATTTAATAGCAACTCTTACACCAACATTTGTTCTTGCTATATCGAAGAATGCCCCTCTGAATATTTTGATATTTCTGAACACACCGCTGATGAACAATATTTCGAACTATTTGAACCATCTTATGATGAGTATGAGAAATTAGATGATCTATCTAATCTAGCTCAGATCATGATGAGCATGCCTCAACCTACTGAAGTTGAGCCAAAAATCAGTGAAGTTGAGTCTACAAAGGCCAACGCATCCTATGAACGGATGCTAATGACCATTATTAGGGTGATATTCTCCTTGAAGAAATTAATGGAAAACATCACTACTGTGATAAAACCAGTAGAAAGTTTAAATAATTTGAAAAGTATTACCATATAAGCTACAAAGAGATTCTAGCGGTGAAAAAGGGAATTAAAAATTTCAAATTCCACCTCAACCTATATCATTTTGTCATCAAAATGGACAATGTTGCTTTTCCCAAAATTCTTGAGCCTAAAAAGAAAACACTACCAAACAGCTAACTACTTCGATGACAAGAATGATTTTCACATTATAAATTCATCATCCGCTATACCAAAGGGCACCATAACTTCTTAGCATACTTCTTTTCTCGACCTAAAACACCATTTTAATTAATCCAACCTCTTCTCTTTACCACAATCTCTCTCCTCCTTCCAATTATAGAATTTCCTCAATATAAACAGACTCACAAATCCTTTCCTCCTCTATCTTCAAATCCTCAGAATACTTTAGAAAAAGTTTGATCTCTTCTATGTCAAATTTTGTTCTACTATCTCCATTTAACCCTCATTAATCTTTATGTTCCTCCTCATTCTTCCCCTTTTGATTATGTTACACCATATCGTCTTATGTATAATCTTTATGATACACTTTCTGAACCAACATTGTGATATTTATAGACCTCATCTACCTAATAGATTGTTCAATATCTCTTTCTCCTCTTTATGTCTACAGACAACTCTCTAATCCTACAAATAACTAGTTTCTCTTTTGGACCTTCTTTGAATGGTTTCAACCTCTGTCAAAATGGCGTATCCAGATGTCTATTCCTTTGGCAGATCAAAAAGCTTACAATATATTCATATCCATCATCCCTATTGTTTAACCACATCTGGTTAGCTCTGCACTCTGAATCATGTTCAACATTAATGTACCTTTATTAATTGGCCTATCAAACACACTCAACTGATGGTAGATTTGCATTCCTTATTAGACAATCTAAATCCGTATACTCGTACAACACCATCTTCGAAATGCACCTTTTTAGGATCTTATCTTAGAAATTTTACTCTTCTAGAACCCATATCTCCTTCTGATGGATATTGGACTTCAATGGACCAATTTTACTTTCTTGGATTTAATATTATGGCTGGAGAGTTACCATATCCTCCAAAACGTACTACCCCATCTAGCCCATTTTAGAATACTCTAAGCCCACGACCTCCAACTTGGTTTAAAATAGAAATTGACCAATTTATCCAAGCTATGAAAAAACTTGATGAAGATATGAGACTAATAGATGATTATGATAATGATCGTGGTGGCCCACATTCTCTCTCAACTCCTATTTAAATTATTTGTGCTTATCTTGTAAAAGAATCTTTGGGAACTAGTGTTTCCCAATTATTCTTCATTTGTATTATTTGTTTTTTAAAAGTTGTGTGTATGATTGTACCTAGGAAATATTTTCCTTAAAATTGTTTGTTTTTATTCCCTTACTTCCTCTATAAAAGCAAGGTTTTTTAATTATTATATACATGTTGTATTAAGATCTTTGAATGAATAAAAGTTTTGTGTGTTTTTTCATCTAATGGCTTCTTTTTAAGTTTCTCTCTCTTAAAAGGTTGATTCTTGAATAATATTATCATAGTCATATAGAAAGATAAATATGTTCCAATGTATCAGAAAGTCTTAGACCATAAATTCTGTTTGAGATCATTGTTAAACGGTGAATCCCCAAGTTGAAGAGTAATGAAACTCCTGGTGGGCCTAGACCAATGGAGTAGAAACGTTTTTGGTGGTGCCATATACTCGAGCTACGAAGAAAAAGGCAAAAAAGGTTGTCGATCAAGGAGAGCTCAAACCCAATGTGGAATTTTGCACTTGAGGGGGAGATTATTGGGATTTCAAGTGTGAGGGAGAATCCCACATTGGAAAGAAATAAAATTAGTGAGGGACATATAAGTGGAAAGAGCCTATAAACCTAATGCTTTAAGGATTTGGTTTAGAGTGTTGTGTCAACGCCTAGAGTATGTTCTCTCACTAGGCTCATGATAAAAATCTCTTAAGAAAGCGGGCCCTTTAGCACCAACAAGTGCTATCACTCGGGCTACCCTTAGTTAGAGAGCAATGGGGAACACCAGAGAAACACCAAATCTTGTTAGGCATGAACAAAGCAAGGCTGCAATATAGATTCTAGATATGCTGGTTGAGACACAAGCCCTTTCTCTCAACGGCCATCAATTCTCATTTCTTGCCTTTTAGTAATCTTACACTCCCAATCTTTACAAGTTTAACAATGACCTCAAATAGGATCTATGATCTAAGGCTTTTTGATACACAAGATTTTCATGAAGAGGTAAGTGTAGAACATACTTGTCTTTCAATATGACTATGACAACATTATTCAAGAACCAAGTTTTCAAGAGAGAGAAACTTAGAAGGAAGTCATAAGATGAAAAAAAAACATAAAATTCTATTCATTCAAAGCTCTTAATACAATGTGAGTTTCGGACCCCACTCCAAATGCTTTCGTTCTTTCACCATATGAAAGTAGACATCTAGAGCTACAACTCTCATGAAGACTACAAAGGCTGATTCTATCTCCTACATTCTATCGGGTCCACTTTTCGATCGTCTGATTTCTATCATCTGGTTTTCTATCGTCTGATTTCCTATCTTCTGGTTTCTATCTTCTACTTTTCTATCTTCTGCTTTTCTATCTTCTGGTTTCTATCATCTGCTTTTCTATCTTCTGGTTTCTATCTTCTGCTTTTCTATCTTCTGGTTTCTATCTTCTG
>JANZLF010000009.1:18368139-18382956 GCA_026546835.1 Erythroxylum foetidum
ATGAGTTTGATGAATGAGTATAAGAAAAAGAAAAAAAATTATACCGGATTTTGGAACGTTTAGGGTTTCCAACGCGATTATGTTCATTCAATAAGTTCTATATTTTGCTTAATGTTCTCGGATGTCAGATATGTTCTGCTTGATTTCGTTTCGCTTTGAAATCGGTTCGTTTGGTTCGATTAGTTATTGCTTCCGCTTGCATTTGCTTCCGTTTCGAGCCTGTATTCGATTCGTTGTTGCTTTTGCTTTATGGTTCGGTTGTTCCATTTCCTCCGTTCTTTCGCTTTTCCGGTTGGGATCCGGTTCCCGGATCGGGTCCCAACAACATAAGTGTGCTATGTCTCATACAACCGTGTATCTTTGCAAGGTAAGTCCTCCAATTCCACACGTCTACAGTTAGGTACACGACCCTCAAACATGGCTATGTCTAGTACCTACACGATAGTATAGAGTTCCATATGGATATGTCTGTTAAGAATATCTACAATCTTTTTTTCCCTCGATTTTCCCTAATTTTTAGCTTCTTTTATTCTTAAAGGAAATAAAAACCAAGAAAATTATAAAAATCCAAATATGAATTAAATTAAGTAGAATGAAAGATAAACTTAAGGTGCCTCCTAAGAGGCCTTTTATTTAACACAATTTGCTCGAAGGGATGAAAAATATACCCTGATCTTTGCACTTCTGTTAAAGATTTTTTTGAATAATTACTAAAACATTTTCATTGACTTTAATTTTCTCAATTCGTTCTTGCTTCTGCAGTTTTTCATTGTACAAAGTTCCTTAAAGAATTTAACATATCTAGGTATTTGTTTATTCACATCGAAAAGAGAAATATTCACTTCACTTTTTTTAAATTTCCCATATAAATTAGCATTACACTCCTATCTTTTGTTATCTTTCAATGCTTTCAGAAAAAGAGGAGGTATAGCTAAGGGAGGAGTATATGAATCATCCTTAGATTTTGGTTTAACTAAATCAGGTGCTAGAAATTGATTTTTTTAGCATCGTTTGATCTATTTTGGTGCAGATTGCATCTTATTTTTGACCTACCGCCTTTCCACTTCTTAACATTATGGAACTTACACTTTCTCCAGGATTCATCACTATTTGGGATGGCAATTTTATGTTGTTTTAGGCTTTTATACGACTAATAGCAGCCACCATTTTTCATGTTTAAGTCTTTAAATTTTTTAATACCTGACTAAGTTTCTTGTTGAAATTTTAAAGTATTAATAACCAAGTTTTTATCTATTTCTTTGAAAGCTATACCTGAATTTGAAACTTGAGTTCGAAGTGAAAGTTCTTGGCTATTTGGACTGAAAATAAGGCTGATATAGCTAATTATATGTAGTTGATAGGCTTATTTGTCCATCCTCCCACCTCAAGTTTGGATGGTTTCTCCAACCGACACTACCTGTGTTTGAAAAGGGATTACAATATTGTTGAGGTTGTCCCAAAAATCTATCATATTAACTTTCTCTGTGGAGCCATCTTAAAGTGTCGGACACATGTCAATTGGGTTCCTTATAATTGAACAAATCCTATATAACTTAGATGCTTCCATTTTGTCTATGTCCAATTGATGAACAAATGTAGTAAGATCATCCATACATTTTTTGAGAGAAGAAACATTTACCTTGTTAACTCATTAAGTTGAATAGTCTTTCTTGGCACTAAACTATTGGGAGTTGGATGTCATATTAATGATCACCTAGTGCATCTCCTCGAGGTTTTGTCAATAAGTTCTCCTCTACTGGCATTGTCGATGATACTCTTTTCAGTACATAATAATCCTTCATAAAACCACTAAATCATAAGTTGTTCGACAATTTGATGGTGTAGATAACTGACACATAGCTTTTTAAAATGCTTCTGATATTCATACAACAACTCTCTATGTTGTCAATTGCCACAATTCTCCCCTCAAATGCTAGCGGCTCTTGAAGTTGGAAAGAATTTTTCCAAAAATTGCTTATTCATTTCATTCCACATGGTGACACTAAAAAATGGCAAATAATCTAACCAATCTTGGGTATTATCTTTTAAAGAGAATAGGAAAGCCCACAATTTGATTTGATACCATTAAGTTTCATCTTATACATATGACATGAAATTCTTGAAGATGCTCATATGGATCCTCACCTATAATACCACAAAAAGTTGGCAATAGATGAATTAACCCATATTTTAATTCAAACGTAGAATTTGCATCAAAATTAGGAAAAGTTATGCGGTGAGGTTGTTGGTTCAAATCTAGTTCGGCGAGTTCTCATAAGGTTTAGTTATTGGCCATATTTTCCTTCGTTTCACCAATTATAACGGTGTGTTATTTTTGAATTTTTGATTCTTTCCTTAGCTTTTTTTCAATGTTTTCGATCTTCATACTATATTGTAAATATGCTCCTTTTGAAGATCTCATGTCGAACATGCAAAAATTTGATGGAACTATCGTAGGTATCCCAAATTAATTCCTAGATTCCTACAATTAAACATACATAATATAGGGAAGTAAGAGTTGATCCCACGAGAAATTCTAGCTCATTTGTTATGAAAGCAAATAATTAATAAAATAGGGTTGTAAATTTTTTAATAAAGAAAATAAAGGAAGTAACAAAATGAGAGTTTTCAATAAAACAAATCATTGTTTTAACCCTTTAGAACTAAGATTGATCATTAACACAAAATAGTTATTTCGTCAATCATATATTCGTTGTAATACTAAACATTCATTTTTCCTTAAGATTAATCAATCAAAAATACATAATTCAATTAACTCTTATTACTTAACAACCTTAGATACGATCCAAAATTTAATTAAACAATAGATTTAAGAAATAAATTGCTCCTTCATACCTTGGCTCTATTTATAGCCTTCAAAACACATGTGAAAATCTTGTAGTCATGATTGTGGTCCTCAAATCATAACTCTATTGATTTCACTCAGATCTGGCTAAGATAAAGTTTTGAACCACTTTTTAACATGTTTTTCCTTTTGCATATTCAAAGTATGAAAATTGCAGTTTTCACAGAGTGTGCCCATACCTAAGATCTCGCTAGACTGTTTTTCTATATTTCACTTAATTAGCACAATCCGATCCCAATCTACAAAATAAAATGTTTTATTAGCTCATATCTCCTTAACTCACCTTTAATTATTATTGAGATTGTTCCTTCATTTAAATATTTGAATTTGGATTAAGACTCAATTCTTTTTCCACTCAAATAGTATCTCCATACCTTACCTTGCAAAAAATAAACAAAATACTGAATTTTGAACATATTAAGATAGATTATGGAAGAATTTGAATGTTGAAATAAGGTATAATTATGACTCATCATAAATATTCTAATTATAATTAAAGTAAAACACTAATTATAATTTAATTTAATTTTAATAAAAATCAAATATATTATATTTGATCCCTGAAGTTTTTCAAACTTCACAATAAGTTCAACTTAATTTAAATTGATATTTTGTCTTTTTAACTACTCGTTTTATGTGACCCTAGGTTTTTAATATGTTGATAATGAATATAAATTATAATTATAATTTATAATTAGAATCATTAATGCTCCAATTAAATAATTAATAACCATAAATCAAGATTGACATCTAGGAATATATTATGATCATTTAAATATTTAAAATATCAAAGTGGCTTCATTCAACTTATCTATGCATGGATATAATATATAATGTTATCCTTTCGTCATCCAATGTTTTAATTCGATATAGGGTATGGACAATGACTATTCTTGTAAATACAATCATGTTTATTCTTGCTAATTAGTAATTGATATTTGAAAATATCTTTTTAACTCTCAATTCACTTTGACAAGATAATTCCGTAAAAAAAGTACTAATTAAGAATAGTGGACAGTCTCTTTAATTACTTTAAAGTGACAATCCTTCATTAACTTAATCATATCCATATGGTTCATATTGTACCGAGGCACTAACTAATCGAGCAACCTTAATTGGAATATGTCATAATTAGCATCAAAACACATTAATTTTCATATGAGATACTCTGGTAATATAAAATTTAAGTATCAATTATGCAACCATTATAATGAGGAAATCTATAGATATAGAAGTAACATTTCATTTGGGATCCTCATAATTAGGTCAGTTCATGATTGTCTAATAAGCACCTATATGTTTATTTAAATATTTCCACATTTAAATTTATAAGATCAATTTCTTTCTTTATAAAAAAGAAACATAACATGTGTTAGTTTTAGTGTTTCATCATTATCTTATGTTGATGAAACTACAGCTAGAAATGATTTAGGAATAATACATTAATATAAATTGAATATAATAATTATGATCTTACTCATAATTTTAATTTCATAGTAATTATTCTATGGATTTAATATAATAATTATGATCTTGCTCATAATTTTAATTTCATAGTAATTATTCTACGGATTTAACCTTTAGTATTAAAATATCAAATGTAATTAACAAAATATAAAGAGATAAATAACATCTTTATTAACTAAAATAATAATATCATACATAAAATTGTAACCAATCAATTGACTTCAAAAACATAAACTATCAGTTTTTTAGTAATTCTAACGGTGATGCTATTATAATCCTAATTGGGATCAGATCCTTTATTTCTTTAAACTAGTTCTTACTCTATTCTATTAAATCTCATCTACATATTTATATCAAACTTATAAAAATGTGTGGATAAAAGTAACTGGAATAAAGCTGGAACACTCTTATTAGTAGAGAAGATTTGTCGTTACTCCAAGTTATAGTAACATTAACAATCACGATGCAAGCAATTGGAATGGGCTCCAACGTGTGCTGTCTTGGCAAATTTCCCCCAATCACACCCCAAGTGAATTCGTGGTTTTTTGAGACCGTAATGTTTCAAGGGTCTATACGCTATAACACCTAGGCAAAGAAGAGGAGCACCTGTGCGGAGAAGAAGGCAATTGGGGATGCGAACTACAAAATGTTCGTCAATCACCGGAACGTCGGGGAAGCCTCCATGAAAGGTTGTTCCATCATAGCACTTCTCGCTGTATATGAATGTCACCAGGGCGGTTCTTATCATTTTATAGAGTTTGGGCGAAATTAAAAGAAGGCTCTCAATAAATTAATAATATATTTAAATTTATATATTTATATAAAATATAAATGACTCAATTTATAAGCTTTTATAATCAACTAAATATTAAAAGAACAAAAACATCTGTATAAAACTGGAAGAAGTATACAAGCAAAACTAAACTCCAACAGCTTCACAATATATCACAAAGATATATAAATGGTATTATATCTGTGATAGAGGAAAAAAATAAATAGCAAAATTTAATATATAATATTAAAAATAAAAAATAAAGAGCAAAAATATATTAAAAAATCAGAAATTTTACTTTTAAATTATACTCAGAATTTAAAAGACAAAATCGTAAAATCTTTTACTGTTAATTTTTTAGATGGAGTATTTTAAATATATATATTGATGACAATAAAAAAATTAGAAAGTAAAAATACAATTAAATATTTCAAGACTATTTAAAAATACGAGGATCATAATATTGACTTATAAGTTTTAAATTCTAACGTTATCATTTAAAGATTTATGATGTTAACGTTATAAGTTTACGTTAACTTATAAGTTTACTTAAGGATAATTAATGTTGCGATCCTCATGTTGGCGCAGAGTAAACTGCAGAGGAGAGCGTTATAAGATGTTAACATGGCAATTGGAGAGCCATTTAATAGTGTCTAAGTGGAGAGGGGCGGGGCCCCTCTCAATCATGAGCCCTGAATGTCACCTCCAAATCACGCACACAGAGAAATGATTTTCAGAAAGTTGAAGTTGTCAAAGACATAATATATCGATATCAATTTTTAAATTGGAGAGACAATTATGATAATTTAAACATGTAATCTTTCAGTTACAAAAGTGTAAATATAATAGTTTTTAAATAAGTTAAAGTCACATTATTGCCACAAATGAATGCTTAGTTTTCTCCAAATTTCAGTCATGACCTACTTTGAATGTTTTACAAATTTTATAATTTATTTTAAATACTTTAAAATGTTACAATCTAACTTATATTTTAGCAAAATTATTAAGTTAAATTTATACTTTTTACCTAACTCTTTATTTAAAGCATGTAATTGATGAATTATTATGTATTTTATATTTTATTTAACGTATATTTAAAAATAATAATTATGAATTTATAATTTAAAAGGATCAATAAATGACTGGAATTCAGATAGAGGAAAGTCCATATTGTGAAACAAAAGAAACATTTGACGCTTAAAACTGAAACATTAACAACCAAGACAACGGGTAGTTTTCAGTTTCACCTCAGCCAGCTGGGGACTGGAAATTGGCCGTTGATTTGTCCTATAACCAATCTTTCCTACACGACAACGAATACAACATAGTAAGCGTCGACACTCGACAGCACCCTTTTCTTTTATTAACATTCTTACATAAAGATAATTATTCACCACAAGATATTACATACATGAATTCGATTATGGTTTTTTTTTTGTTTCCCACCTTTGCTAACTCTTAACTTAAATAACCCGCGAATTACATCCTCTGTAGGACAAAATTCAGTTTGGATTGAAAATAATGAGACATCTTCTGTTAATTTTGTAGTGGCAAATAGGTATTGTTTGTTTTTGTTGGATAAATGCCGCCATTTCAGACAAAATACGGAATTAGTTTACAAAATCCAGAGTCCATTGAAGAAGATACTCCATCCAAATCATTACCATTGAAGTCATGGTATGGAACTTTAGGTGCCAAACTAATTTAGTCCTTAATTAGTTTCTCGTTACGTACAATAATAACAATAATAATAACATACAACTAGAATTTTGCTGAGGTGTAAGATCTAAGAAAGTTTAATAATATACAACGTTATTATTTACTAATTGAGAAGCTGTTTCTAAATAATCCACTAAATAATATGTAAGATTCACCATGAACATTTATTCAGTTCAAATGTTAATATAAACTGTAAATTATCTGTTATTGTAATTATTATTAATAATTATAAATATTATGTTGTCTAAAAAATATAATTATCCTCTAATTAAGTTTTGGGATGTCTTAATCAGAATTTTATTTATTGAAATTATTACAAATTTGTGATTGCATGTAATATGTAATTTAAAATTTTATATATTAATTAACAAAAGAAAATGTTTAATTGTGTGGAATATACAGCTAGAGTGATGGCAACAAAACAACATCAAATGACAATTAGGCGGACCTCTCCTAGGCTAGGAGTGCAAGTGACCTTGTGAGGGGAGGGGATGACGTAGGCATAACAAAACAGAGGGCGGACAGCTCCATAGCTGATGCCTTGAAAGGACATTAGAGTATGGAGAGTGAAAGACAAAGAAGAGATGAAAGTTCGTAGAGTGAGGGAAAGTAAAGCCGCATAGAGATAATCGGCCACGTTACCAACCAATACTGCCAAAACTCACCCCGCCACATAAAGAGATGCTGCACGTTGCCTCCTACCCACTGGGTGTCTACAAACCTCTGAAACAAAGAGAGAGAAAGGTGGCGATGAGTTTAGTAGCTTAGTTTGGGACAAAACACTCACTATCACACACCAGCACCGTCGTCGCTGCCAAGTCCCTCCTCCCCATTGTTACGATGTCCTTCGTTACGTTTCGGTTTTGCAAGGAACCAACCCCGTGTAAAAGAAGTGACTATGGGATTTTGTCACGGAGATAGAATGATACTGGGTTGGCGTGTTGGACGTGCGTGGAAGTTTGAGTAGTTCTCTCCCATTGCGCGTTCTGTGGGGTGTATGTGCCATGATCACCTGATTTTTGTAGAGGTTCTCTGTCCCTTTCGCTGGTTGTTAAGTTCACAAACTACACCTACCATATCCCGTCTCTTATACATTCGAACTATCAGACTGCGGAGAGGAAAAGAGAGCGGGAGCTTTTGTGTTTAACTATAAAGAGAGAGTATGGGTAAGAACGGTGTATTAGGTAAGAAAGTGGAGGGATCAACGAGCAGGGTTGGTGATAAAACCAGAGAACTTGTTAACAGTCGCTCGGAGCCACCTGACAACAGAGGAGGTAAAATCAAGCTTTATTTCTTACTACTGGTCTGTCTGTTTAATTTGATCCGCTTTTGTTATGTTTTATGTCCAGACAAGTTCATAGTTAAGTTCAATAAACCTGGAGTTTATTTATTTTGTGTTTACATCTTCCATCGTGATTGATATTTGTGTAATTTTTTAATCTAGAATGGATATTATTTTTTCTAATTCAATCTCAGAGGTAATCATTGCAATTTGCAATCTTTTCCAGTTCTTGGTTTATGGAATTTTGGGAAATTTGTCTCAGGGAACCTGGACGATCTATACGTTGAGCTATGGCGTGCTTGTGCGGGCTCTAAGGTTTACATTCCGGGAGCGGGAGAGTTGGTTTTCTACTTCCCCCAAGGTCATATGGAACAGGTTCTGTCCCTTATTATGTTTTTGTAATGTTTTACCAAATTGTGAAACTTCACCATTGGATTATTGGTCCAGTAACTCTTCGTATCCTATAATATCTTGTAAGCTGGGTTTGAACTCTTCGTTTTTTCAATTGAATCGAAGCTACTCCCCTTTTCTTTTACATGGAAATACCAGGAAATCCAATTAGGATGGTAATAATTTACCCGCCTGAAACAGCACTACAAATATCTAATTTTTGTGCCAACGAACATTTGGCGTTACTGCGGTTAGGAATAGGTTTGAGTTTAATTTAGAGACACCTTCTTCTCTTGTAGATTGAGGCATATACTGATCAAGATGGTACAATGAAAATGCCCGCCTATGACCTACCTTCCAAAATCCTCTGCAAGGTTATCCATGTTCAGTTAAAGGTAAGCCTTTGGTTGGAGATTAACGATAGGTCACCTGAATTCTCTATATACTGCTATTTCTTAAATATATGGAGCTTCTCAGTACTCAGAAACCTCTATCAGGCATTCGAACAATTTGCTTACATGCTATTTCTTATCATTCTTTGTCAATATTCAGGCTGATGCTGGAACAGACGAGGTGTTCGCACAGATAACTTTGCTCCCAGTTGCTAAGGTATGCTACAGAGATGCTGCTTAATTGCATCTTAATAATTCTCAATTATACAGGGCCATTTTTCCCTGTTTGTTGGCATGCATATGCAGATGGCTTAATTCAATTCTTCATTTATGTTTCATTAATTTGAACAGCTTATGAGTTGTTTCTCTGCAGCCAAAAGGGCCGAGGTCAGAAGATGATGGAACTTCCCAGTCTTTGCCTCAGATTGCTTGTACGCAGTCCTTTTGTAAGAAGCTGACCCCTTCTGATACAAGCACACACGGTGGATTCTCCTTTCCCAGGCGCCATGCTGAGGAGTGCCTTCCACCTTTGGTTAATATTCTTTGCTCTAATTCATTGCATAACAACATGATGGATGTACCTTAAATACCTATATTTTTTTCATAGCTGTCTAATAAAAGTACTGCATAAATTATCGAATCCAGTGGCTGTAATCAACAGTCCAAGGGATTCTAAGGCATGCTTACTTGCATACGTGTTTTACATTTTATGTTTTGTCTTGGATCTTGCAAGTTGATTGTTTTCACTTCATTTGTGCAGGACATGACTCGATTGCCTCCACTCCAGGACCTCGTTGCAAAGGACTTACATGGGTGTGAATGGCACTTTCGGCATATTTTTCGGGGTGATTTTTCTCTTGCTGTATATCCCAATGAAATTTAAATCTCAAAATGTTTAACATTGTTTATAATGTCTGCAGTATCCACAAGGGAATCATTTACTACTAAGATTAAACATAGCATGATCGTTATGTACTTCATGACTGTTTTTTTGAGGCAATGCAAGTTGCTATCTTCTTAACATGGTGTTGAAGAAAGAAGGAAAGAGTTAGATGAAATACCAGTGGACTTGCTTCTAGTTTTTCATTTTCCTTCTCAATCCAATTGGAGTAGCTTGTATTATAGGTCAGCCAAAGAGGCACCTCCTTACAAGCGGATGGAGCACTTTTGTATCGTCAAAAAAGCTTGTTGCTGGGGATGCATTTATCTTGCTTAGGTTCTCTCTCTCTCTCTCTCTCTGTGTGTGTGTGTGTGTGTGAGTGTGTGAGTGTTTGTGTTCTTTCCTTACATGAATCTGGTCCATGTTCCAATTCAGAGTAAAACAGTATAAACTATCAGAACATCCCAACATTCACTTTCAGAGGTGTCTTTTCTTTGTTGGATGCATAATCACAAATGTTTTATATAGAGGAAAAAATGGAGAACTGCATGTCGGGATCCGACGGGCAATGAAACTGCACAGCAATGTGGCATCAAATGTCATATCTGGACCAAGCATACAACATGGAATCCTTGCCAGTGCTTATTATGCCCTTTCTACGGAAACAACGTTTAACGTCTTCTATCATCCTTGGTATAGTCTTAGAAGTTACTTTCACTTTTAAGATAGTAAATTGCTTGCGTTGTTAGGATATCTTACCATTTAAGTGTCATTGGGACGCATAGGGGAACATGCCCACTGGCATGGAAGGAAGTGTGTGGTACTGCTGCTCCTCTAAGTAGATGTCTTTTAGTGGTAAATCAAGTGTATGCATATTCTTTTCTTTAAGGTTGAAAGTTGTATTATTGACAAGCACGCAATCATTAAAAACAAAAGAGCAGGGGTCCTTTTCCTAAAAAGGAAAAAGGTAATGGAAGCAAATATTGTCAATGCAATGCATGTCTATAAAGTTTCAAATATATTTAGTGAAAGTTTGAAAAGTATCTCAATATTTTTCTGGCGTTATTGATGCCTAGAACTTAAGTTTTTTAGCAGCCTGAAATGCTAAGTTTTAAACAAGGAACCATGTTGTATCACTTTCAGGACAAATCCTGCTGGATTTATCATTCCTTACGATCGTTACATGAAATCGGAAGAGATTGACTTCTCCATTGGCACAAGATTTAGAATGCAGTTTGAAAATGACGAATGTGTACAGGAAAGGTAATAATTACTGCAATTGAGTTCATTTTTAGAAAGCATAACTTGCACTAGCACCATTACAAGAGCTGCAATTATAATATGCAGATTTGAGGGCACTATTGTTGATACTCAAGACATTGATCCCATTCGGTGGCCCAATTCAGATTGGAGAAGTCTAAAGGTGCAAACTCCCTCTGTGACTTTGGACCTTTTTAGATCATTATGATAACTTCTAATCAATCTATTTTAAGAATTTATGATCTCTTTCAGGTAAAATGGGATATCAAATCGAATGGATTTATGTGCCCTGAGCGAGTTTTTCCTTGGGATATTGAGCCAATAGAGAGTATTCGAAAGAACACTTCTCTTCTACAACCATCTAAAAGGCGAAGGACATTAAACTTATCACTACCTGAGTTTCATAACATGTTCAAGGATGGTCAGTGCTTCTCTTCTAAACAATAGTGGCTGCATAGGAAATTAAAAACAATCATCAACCTGTGTTTCTAGAAAGTACTCACTTTGACTTGAACTATGTTTCCTTTATTACCAGGCCCATTAGCTAGGCCAGTTGATGATGCACCTCAAAGTCACTCGGAGGTCTTGCAAGGTCAAGAAGATAGTGACAGAGGTGTTAGTGAATTGGGTGAAAAGTCACCGACAATGTCGTGTTTGAATTCCTCACCAAATGTTGATATTCCATGCATATCACTGGGACCAAAACACCAGCCTCACATTCCTATGAACAGTCCATTTTATCTGTGTCCCGGTTGCACTGAATCGTTTCCTGATGGAAAAATAGCAAGACTGGATATTCCTACTAGTTGGTGTCCAACACACAGCTCTTACGGAATCCATGAAAATAATGCAAGAAACAGAAACTTGCCAATTCAGAATATCAACTCTCGCACTTCTGGATCGCAGGACTGCAGAGTTTTGGAACTGAAAGATGCAAATGAAGTTCCTCTAGCTCCTACAAACGGTGGTAGCAGGTACATGCTTTTTGGAGTCCATTTAGAGTACAATCCACCGGAGCTCCCTTCAGCACAAGTTGCTGCTGCTCGTCAGCTGGAAAGCCTGTGTTATGTCCCCCCAATGTTTCAATCGAGTGTTTCAGAGCCATCCAATAGTATTTCTGACATGAATTCCGACAACCAAGCCAAGGAATGCTGCTCTTCCTCTAACCAGAGTTCCACAAAGGTACATCATTTGCTGATAGCTTTGTCAACTTAGTTCTTGGTGAAGTTCCTGGATCAAAACTTGAACTCAAAAAACAGTCAATAAGTTAATCTGTATGCTAACTTTATGATATTGATTCTGTATGCAGAAAGTTCCAACTTAAAAGTCCAAAGGTTTTTCATCGGCCTTATGGAAGACATGGATAGGATGAATCCGAACTCGCCCAAATCCAAGCCCATGATACTATCTTGACCACCTGAATGTGATCTGTTTCGTCAAAGAACAGTAGAGAATAAAATTTGACTGTACCTTATATTCAATTACAGCTGCGTCTTATGTTTGCGCCGATGAAACTAATCGTGGAGTATATTTCATAGATTTGGTATAACTTTCATTTCATAAACCTGTGAGTAACTCGTTTTGAGACATTTACTTGTGATGCCATACTTTCAAATTTTTTTCATAAAAAAATCATTTCGGTTCAACTTTACATATTCTTTTTGACCCCTATATTGAAGTTATTTTATCACTTTCTTTTAGAAACATGTTCCTCTATGTCTTATGTTTTTATTGATATCAAAATCATCCAATTTGGTTCAATGATTTGAAGATATGCTTCAAACAATTTCGGACTGCTCTTGTTCAAAACAATATACTAAGCACAACTTTCATCCATAAATTGAACATTTTAGAAACTGAATCACAATTCGATTTCTTAAGATGATTTGTAGTCATATATCTATAGTTTATTCTAAATTAAAATTTATCTCATTTGGAACACTACAGTTTCAGATATAATCAAAAATGCCGAAGTATGTTTAGTAAAATAATATCAATTCATACTATTCCAACAGATTCTTTTACCTTCCTTTAATCAAAACCTTTTTTTTTCCAATCAATTCGAAATGTTGCCAATTTTGTGGAGAGATAGTACAATGTGTGTTGGGATCTATTCCTTCAAGAATCTTTTCATTTAGAGGTCAGATAACAAAGATTGGCCGAAGGAAATCAAACAAGGTTCCGTTATCAATCATATTGAACCTATTTCGGGACAAATGACATAACTTGCTCTAGGAATATCAGATCAAGGTCATTCTTGAAGGGTTCGAAAGAAGACTTCAATATCTGCATCTTTCATGCAGACATTGAAGTGAAATTTTGACATCTAAAGGATCAAAATTGGACCAGACTATACCAGATGAACATTGATCAGAAGAAGGTTATGAACGGTACACAGAAGATATCTTACAATTAGCATAGCTTTCTCTAGAGATATCGGATTAAGGTGCTCTTTAAATGATTTGAAAGAGGATTTCAATATCTACATCTTTCATGAAGACATAGAAGTGAGATTTTGTCATCTAAAGGATCAGAATTAGATTAGACAATACAAGATGAATAGTGCACCAGACGATATGACCTCACTAGACGATACGTCATCACCAGATGATATATTTTCACCAGACGAAGCGTCCTCACCAGACGATACGTTTTCACTAGACGAAGCGTTCTCACCTGACGATACGTCCTCACCAGACGAAGCGTCCTCATCAGGCGATACATCCTCACAAGACGATACGTCCTCACCAGACAATACATCCTATACTCCTGATCATCTTCACTTATAAGGATTATAACTTTTTACTCCGATATTCAAAAATTGCAAACTTTATATCAATAGAAAGCTAAGAGAAAGATCTACAACTTCCATAAAAATAATTTTGTCAAAATCCATCTAGATTAGTACAGTTTATTCGTGGAAGTTTTAGATCAAATTTAATTCCCTTAACTATTCATTCCCAATAACTTCTCAGATGACTTCTATTCACTATAATCCAACACTTAATTTTTTTTTATTTCTAATCCTTCTACTCTATTTCATTTAGCTCATTCACTATAACCACAATTCTCAACATATCCCATTACAATTTCAATAAACCCAGAATGTCAACGAGTGCATGTACAATTATTTTTATATGTGTAAAAATTCAAATTCACATGCATGTATGCTAATATTATGTTAAGCATGAAATGCAAATTTTTCTAACTCTTACATTGCTATTTTCTCAATTCTTAATGTGGAGACGGGATGTTACAGAGATGGAGGTAGATGAGGTAACATTGCGGCAATCTAAGGCTTGGAATCAGATGGTTCAAGGTAATCAGAACCCTTTTAATTGCCTAGGTCTTGACTTTGTGAACCTTGATGATTCCGATGTCCTGAACTTCTCAAAGAAGGTGGTTGAATATGAGGTTTCTTACTGGGAATCCTCTCTAGTTGGTGTCGTGATGAGAATAAGAGTTCCTTCCACAGTCATGAAGAAATATTTGTGGAAGCCTTGATAGGAATAGTATGTATGAGAAAGGTTTATAATGAAATAAAATGTAATATAGGGAAAAGGGAAAAGTTGTGTAAAAAGGATGTTCAATGTAATGAAATGATGTTTATAGGAATGGAAGAGTCAATAAAATGTATTTTGAAAAATTGATAAAATATTTAAATTATAATCTAAAACTAAAAATACAAAAATACTCAAATTCCATAATTTTAAAACAGCAAAAATATATCACTTACGAAGAACAAGTCACAATAATTGTGACAAACAATTAAAATCACGATTGTAACTT
>JANZLF010000009.1:18447444-18462489 GCA_026546835.1 Erythroxylum foetidum
TTTAATGCTATCACATACTAATTAATGTCAACTCAATTAATGCTAACATAACTTACTCAATTAATCTAATCATGCTTTTTTTAAAAATTTTTTTTTTGGGGCTAACAGTTTATTCAAAATCAATTCAAACAACAAATATGCAATGTGTATAAGAAAAAACATATTAATTTTTTCAATTTTATTATCGAGAAATTTGAAAATCTATGTTCAAATTCATACAATCATGGAAGTACTATGATATCACATGTTAGTCATAACACAAGCTTTAATTATAAACCCATGATCAACCATACACTTGTATTAACGGAGAAAATGTGAAAATATACTTATTTTGATATCCATTAAATGATGAATAAGCTACTAAATTGTTTGAATAAGCTTCTCAATGTATGCACAAGCTCTTGAAACTTTCAAATTAACCTTTATAAAAGTTAGATATCCTTATATCACTAACGTATTTTTGTGCCTTTCTTAATACATTGGCCTCTTAACTAGTTAGAAAAATTGAATTTCGATAAACTCTTACTTAAACAAGCATCAAGACACCTTAGCAACTATTTATGGTAACCTTATTTGACCTCCTCATCATTGAATCAATAAATAACTTATCCACACTTATTAGGACTTATGGTCCTCATTGGAATTAGCTTATATAACTAGATCCTTTAAAAAGTCACCAACATATATAAGATTCATTTTCCTCAGTGGAATTAACCTATATAACCAAATTCTTTTAAAAGTCACTAGCATATCTAAGATAACACAATTATACAAATATAAGTGGTTGCTTAGTTATTTTTTGGTAGTGGTATAAATGGTTAAAAGGAAATTGTTTCTTTTATAAAATTTTATATACCATGTTTAGTAAGTTGTCTTCGATTGTTCGTGCTCTAGACTGGAAATTTCATTTGTAGTCCAAAAAAATAAAGTCACAACCTATTTATCTTCTTCTTTATCTAAAACCCAAACCATATGCTTCTGGTAATAATATTGTAGAGATTCATAATGTGGAAAACAGAGAATGACTTTAAGAATTATTTGACACCCACAAATATTATAGCCTTTACTCAACAAAGAGACATTGTAAAATGAAAAGGCAAAATGGTCATGTTTAACCCCAATGTTTACATCCTCTGACAAATTGAACCCTAACGTTTTAGAGAGTACAAACTAAACCCTAATATTTGGAAACATTAAAATTTAACCCTAAATTAACAAAGAAACCAACAAAATATGATGCCATCAGTTTTATGTCAGATCAACAATGACCTGATAGATGTTTACAATATTTTATTGCGTAATATAAGATCCACATTGTTGGACTCCGATTCCAAAGCCCAATAATCCAGAGTCAAAACAAAGCTTGCCATCCATAAGGATGACGTGCCCACAACAGTCAAACATTAAACATCACAATTTTGAGAAACATAAGCAAAACTCAATCATATTTCGTTAATGAATCCAAACAGAGTTTATACAAGCTTATTACAAAATACTAAATACTAAATACAAAATGATACAATTGAATGCTTATGTTTGATATGATTCTAAAATACAAAAATTTCCTGAACTAACTTAATTACAAAAGTCTCTAACTATCTTGGAGTTCCAATGCCTTGCAAGGATTCCTATCCATCTCTTTCTACACCTGAGGAGGGAATAGTGGGGTGAGCTACACAGTTCAGTGGCTAATATATTTATAGCCATTGGCAACGAGCCACACAATGAAACATATATATATGTACATTTGTATAGGCATACGTTTCTTATCTTAGTCTAGAAATTGCAGTTCGACTTTTACAATTCCAATTCACATTTCATAATTCAATACATCATCGCATAGGACATATTGGATGTAATATAACATCAAAGCATAACAGTCAAATTGCATCATAACTTGACAGTTCAATTATGTAATGCATAAACAATTGGCTCGAGGGTTCCGTGAAATAAAACAGAGAAACTAAAATTTACTCCATGAATAAAACGATTCCACTTTTCAGATTTCATATGTCACAAGCGGATAGCCGGGAGAAGGCTTTACGTCGACGTGCATGTGACTATGAAACGGTTCCTCTCTCGTCCAAACAAAAGCACATAATCAATGCTCAAATCATTTTATGAAATGTTTTCATACTTTTAATGCTCTTTCTTTTCTTTTCATTCATACAAAATGCCATGACATATTTCAAGGCATAACAAAATCACAATTCACTTATATCAAAATGTCATACATCTTTACATGCATAACATAAAACAGGTTAGTAATTCACAATTTAGCAATTCTAGCATATACACACATATAGGCAAAATGCCTATTTACACAATAACCATGAATATAATACCCATCTAATTTGTTTGCAAAAATCCAAGTCAAGGTTGTCTTTCTCCTTGCTCTTGGGTAGGATTCTCTTGGTTACCTAAAACAAACCAAGTCTTATTCAACAGGGATCCAACAGAAAATCCCACAATGCAAAATCACTAAAATTTATTCTATAATCCTTAAATCCAAGCATTTTCTATGAATTAAAATTCTTTCAAAAATACAAAAGTTTCAAAATAATCTTACCTTTATTCTTCACCAAATGAAGGGATCTTTAGCTCGAAGATAAGCTCTTCTCTTCCTCTAGCTTTTTCACTTCTGGAACAGCTACAAAATCAAAATTAAACCCTAGCTTGTTTCTCTTCTTTCTCTCCTTTTCTTCTTGTCTTTATATTTCTCTCTCTTCTTCATGGCACTCTTTCTTGTTCTCTTCAATTTTCGTTCTCCTCTCTTCTTAAAATGCAAGATAACACTTCCTCTTCCAATTATACCCTTAACGAGTGAGAAATGTCCCATTTGCCCTTCCATTTATGCTTTATGTCTTTTATGTTTAAATGTCTTGTCAAAAGTACCCTTGAATATTCTAGCATAACACTTTCTTCTAGAAAAATGTTCCCGTTGTCTTAAGTTTCTAATGATACCAAAATCAATCCATTTAGCTCAGAAATCTGAAAGTTAGGACCCAAAGATTTAAGAATGTTGTTAGACTAAAACAGTACATTATACCCAACTTCCATCTAGAATTTGAAAGTCTTAAAGACTGAATTAAATTATGATTTCTTCATACCATTTGTATCTCCATGTCTCTAGTCTATTTTGAAACAAGAACCATCTCATTTGGAATCTTATAGATCCAGATATATTCTAAATACTGAAGTATGTCTAGTAAAAATCTAATTCATACTCTTTCAATGGATACCCTTACCTTGATTCAATCCATTTTTTTCAAATCAATACCAAATGATACAAAATTCTATGGAGGGACATAAAAATGTGTTAGGAAACTATTGGTTTAAGAATCACTTCATTTAGAGGTCGAATAACAAAGTTATGGCCAAAAGAATCAAACAAAGTTTTGTCCTCAATCATATTAAACCTATATCGGGACAATTTGCATAAATTTCAACCGAGATGTCAAATTAAGATTATCTTAGGACGATTTCAAAGAGTACTTTAAGATATACAATCTTCAAGAAGACCTTGAGGTTGGATTTTATCATTTGAAGGGTCAAAAATGGACCAGACAATAGGATTAGATGAAACCAAATGAAAAAGCAGATGAATCAGAAAAATTGCTATAACTTTCCATACAGATATTAGATTGCGACGTTATTTATATGGTTTGAAAAAGGACTTCAAGATATACAACTTTTATGAAGACCTCTAAGACAGATTCTATCGTCTAAAGGGTCAAAAAGGAGCAGATGATAGGTGTAGATGAAACTAAATGAAAAAGCAGACGAATGGGAAAAAGTAGATGAATCGGGAAAATTGCTATATCTTTCCCTATAGATATTAGATTATGGAGTTCTTTAGATGGTTCAAAAGAGAAATTCAAGATCTACAACTTTCATGTAGACCTTAAAGACAAATTCTATCATTTGAAAGGTCAAAAATAGACTAGACGATAGTATATAGAAGGTCAAACATAGAAGAAGCAGAAGGTTAAACATAGAAGAAGCAGAAGGTCAAACATAGACGATATGACGTCATCACAGATGATATATTTTATAGGCGATATGACATCATCATAGACAATATGACGTCATCACAAGCGATACATTTTTACAGACGATATGATGTCATCACAGACGATACTATCTATACTCCTAAACATGTCCACTTATAAAGACCATAACTTTCAACTCCAATGTCCAAAATTCTCATGCTATATACTGTTGGAAAGATAAAAGAAAGGCCTAAAAATTTCTAAATGAAAACTTTGTCTAACTATATCTAGATCAATCCAACATTTTCCCTGAATTCAGAATATGAACTTTACATTCCTCCACCAATGTACTGCACCGAGTTCTCAACTTCATGACAAATTTTGAGATTCTTAATGATAGAATTTAAATTCAATATCCTCACAAGAAATGTAGCCATATGTTCCTAGTTTATTACAAATTAATAATCATCTCTTTTATATAACTAAATAAAAAATTATGGCTAAAAGACTGAAGCATACTCTGTGAACATTTTCCAAATCAACCACCCATTTTGTTTCACAATCTTTCCTTAACACAACTCATACCAAGATCACCATTTCTACTTCATTTAATCCTCATTCTCGAATTCATTTCAAATCAACACAATCTATAAAAATTGCAATCCATGATTAATCATGAACACCAATAACAGAACATATACATTTGTACATATTCTTCATCAACTTACTACGTATATTCAACTTCATTTTTTCTTTCATTTTACTTCTAACTTTCACCGTAATTCTTTCCATTTTAAAATCTCTTATCCACCAGAAACACCAAAGCAAAACATGGATCTATCCACATTTCTCATTTACTACTTTAATCTTGTCTATCATTTCTAACTCAAAAATTTTCATTCATTTGTTCTTTACTCATGACTAATCATCAAAATTTCTCATTTAATGGTTCTAATCTTTAAGAAAAGTTTGGGGTCCAACAGGTGATCATAGTGAATAACGTGAAAAAGAGCTTAAATTTTAGGAAATGTACACAAAGAGCGACAGGCTCAATGATTAATGAGCTTGATATTCACAAAGAGTACGAGATAGTATCTGAAATGAGCCCAGTATCTACAACGGATACAGGATAGTTAAATAAGCGTTTTATCATAACAAAAGAGAAATAAAAGTGAAATCACGTGTGTGTGTGTGTGTATGTGTGTGTGTATCATTACATGCATCATGAGAATGATTGAGAAGAATTTCAAAATTGTGTTGAAATAGTTATGTGAATTATTTGTGTGCATGTTGATGATATGAATGATTGAGATAAGTGATTGGGATCACTATGAGATGATTATATGAAATGTTTGTATTCATAATGTGCTTATTGAAATATGATATATCTATATATATATATATATATATAGATAGATAGATAGATAGATAGATATTTATTGCAAGCTGGTATACAAAATTAGATGATGTGATAAATGAGAATTAATTCTGAATAATGGGATATACTTGTGAATTTTGTTATATAATTGTGATGTTAAGTTTTGACTTGAGCAAGCACATCGATGATGATTCACTCACTGAGTTCGTAAACTGATTAAAATTGCAACGTTGATTTTCTGCTACTAAGGAGACCTCTAAGGCAATCTAGTAGCAGTTTAGTATTGTTAATTTTGGAAACAAGAATGGCTCAAAGGTTTGGTCAGTTGATGTTTGATGAGATTAGTTAGAATGTTTTTGTTAACATCCCATTTCATGCTAGATATTTTGTGCAGAACAGTAAACTCTCAGATGCTTTTGTAATGTAAATATATGGATTATGAGATGTAATGTTACAATGTAAGTTATGTTTGTGAATGAAATGGGGAAAATGATCTTTTGAATACTCAAGTTCTATATAATGCCACCTTAAGTGAATGTGATTGTTCTAACATGTCATTCTCATAAGATAAGTTCTCGAATATCTTGTGGATGTTTGGGTATATGCTTTATGGTAGTGGTGTATTACAAATAAACCCTAATTAAGTTAAGTTACCAAAAATGTCATCTTTTGATTAACAATCAACCCCCAACCTAATTAATTATTAATCCTTCTAATAAATAACTGGGTCTCACACGAGATCTCTCTCTGTATAATTACCGATTTGATTATTTGTATGATCTATTGGTTTGTTTAACTCTCATTACTCATCCTAATTATTTTGCATTTGGTTCACTCTCTCGATTTATTACCGAAGCATGAAGTTACAATAATTAATCAAAACACTCAAATGAATTAACATAAAAGCAACTAAATTAACATTGAATCAGGTTTAAATCCCTAAAGAAAAGTTAGAACATCATCCTCAATCCCAAATCCATCAACATCATCATATCCATCTTACACATTCAAAGAAGAAAAATAATAAATGAAAAGAAAATGTCTTTTGTACGGGATCAGGATGGCTTGGAAAAGCAGTAGCAGCAAAAGCTCGCTCGTCTCTCCAGTTCTTCCTTTTCTCTATCTTTTTCTTCTTTCTTCTTGGAGTTTTACCAAAGTGGCAGACATTGGTGCTCCCTCTAGGGTTCTTTCTCTTTCTTTATATATATTTTTTTATTTTAGGTAAACCCTATGTTTTCCTGGGTCCAAAAAGTCCCAAATGTCCCTTGGTAAGTTGCGTTAGGGAGGTTGTCCACACTGTCTATCGTGTAAGCCACGACTATGACATGGGCCATGATTGTGGGCCTGGTTCTAGCTCCAGGCTTCCTTTGATTCTCCTCCGTTCTTCCATATCTGTTCTCAAACACTAACAAGTACATCAAGGCACCTCAAATACACAAAATTTAAGCACAAAAGCATGCTCTAACCCACATAACACTTAAAACACAAACATTTAACTAAATAACACAATCATATCCTAAACATGCACTAATCATTCAATTTAACAGCTAAATACATACTAAACTACCCATTAAAATATTGTGCAACCTATAAGTGAAAAGAAAACAATAAATTTGTGTTGATGGAACAAACTTTAGGAGTATTGAGATGAGCCCTGCATGTTATAAATGGTAAGACCTCAAGATTAAGTCAAATCAAATGGTAAGTTTAATTTGTATACTCTCTATACTCTCTACAATCTATTTCTTAATGCACATGGAAAAGTGGAATGGCTAGATGTTATTTGGCATGACTTTCAAATTCCCAAATGTGTTTTGTTTGGATGTGTGTCTAAAATAGATTAGCTACTTTACATGAAATGAAGAAGTGGAAGTTTGTTTCTAAGGAGGATTGTAAGTTGTGCCAAATAATAGAAACATTTGGAATCATCTCTTCTTTAAATGTGACTTTTCTTTTATTCAACTGGTTATTATGTAAAGTATGATGCTTGGATATAATATTTATGTAGAGCTAAAAGGAAGAATAGAGAGATTTATAAGATAAGAACTAATACTTTTTATGCTTATGTTTGTTACATTTGGATGTATAGAAATGTTATGATTTTTAAAAGAGGAACAACTTAACAGCGAAGATTGTATAACTAAGATTAAATATGATCAAAGAATTAGGTGGAGGAAAGAGGATGTCAATGATAAGTTAGAACTTTGTAGGGATACTCTACAGTCAAAGGGCTTTAAATTAAGTAGGAATGTCAATTTTGGTCTAACCCAATTTTGACCCAGATTGACAAGGCCATAAGCAGGTCATAGGTCTAGCTCGGGCTGAGCTCAAGGGGCCTAACTCTGCTCATGGCTAAACCAAAATGTCAAAAATGAAATTGTTTTTTAATTTTTAAAATAATATAAGGTTGGTTTGGGCCCATCGAGCCATAGGGCACCCAATCCATGAATGGAGCCAGCTGGGCTAGGAGCAACCTAGTCCTGACCTGGCCCATTAACATCCCTAAAATTGAGCAAGACTAAGACAGAGTACATAGAGTGTCACTTTTTGAGTTGAAGGGTTGCATCTAAGGTAGATATCAATATTGGTACTGAAGTCATACTACAAAAAGATTTTTTCAAGTACCTTAGATCCATCATCCAAAGCAGTGGCAAGATAGATAATGGCATAGTGCACTACATCAAAATAGAGTGGCTAAAATAGGGGAGCACTTTAGGAGTTTTATGTGACAAAAAAATACCACTTAAGTTGAATGGCAAATACTATTGTGTAATAATTAGGCTAACCATGCTATATAAGCAAAGTGTTGGCTCATCAAATAGCCATATAGTCATAAGTTAATGGTGATAGAGATGAAGATGAAATGTTAGATGTCTAATCTTATAAAAAGAGATAAGGTTAGGAATAAAGTGGTAAGAGACAAGTTGGAGGTGACTAACATTGATAGTAAAATAAGGGAAACAAAACTTAAGGGATTTCAATATATTAAAAGAAGACATATTGACGTTTCAATGAAAAGATGCAAGATTATTGTACTCAAAGACTATAAAAGAAGAAGAGAAAGGCCCAAGAAGAATTAGGAGGAGGTGATAAAAAAAAGATATAACTCTATTAGAGCTTGTTAAGGACTTAACCCTAAATAAGAAACTTTGGAAGACTAGGATATAAGTAGAGGACCTTATATAGAGAGTTTCTTTCTTTTTATAGGTCTTTTATGCCTTTTCCTTCGATTCTTGTGTCTTCTAATTAGCATAAACACTTTTTTTTGTAGTACTTATTTCTTTAGTTATTTTATTTATTTATTTATTTATTTATTTATTTATTTATTTATTTATTTGGTTGTTATTTTATTTACTTATATTTTTAATTTATTTATTTGAATACTTACTTTTATTTGTAATTTTATTTTTATTTTATATATTTTTTATTCTTATTTTTATATTTTCACTTATAAAGTTATTTATTTATGTATTTATCTATTATTTTCTTCTAATTATTGTTTTTTAAATTCTATAGTTCTATTAGGAACAATCTCTCTATTAATTAGGGATATGGCTAGGTACTGATGGACCTTCACAGATCTTGTGTCCTATTGAGATTTTTACTGTGACATTAACGTTATTGTTGTAGCCTTAATTTGACGGAAAATAAGAGAGTTAAATATCTAGTTGAAAAGTTGCATCTAGGTGCAAAACTTTTGTAACATAAGGGGTCTACCTAGAGAAGTGGATATTTAACTTTCTGGGCATACCAAAGAAGTGGTATCTATCGACATTTTAAGCACCTGTTAGTACTCAAAATATTAGTAGATATCAGTCCTGGTTTGCAAATTTTACAAAATATGGGACTAAAATGAAAAAACTTAAACCTACTTTATTCATATAACTTTAGACACTCCTCTCGTCGTCACTTGGTCACTCTCATTCCTCACGAATATTTTGCACATTTTCTCTCCTTTTCAATCTTTAGATTATTGTCTGTTATACGTTGTCATCGTGCTTCGTCCCTCCCTCATTAGTTCGTTTTCTCTACTTTGTGAGTCTATATCCCTTCTAACTTTCTAGCTTGTCTGGACGTGTTTGCCTCCTTTGTGGATCTGGTGTTTATGCATTGCTCTCAATTGGGAATTTGGGATACAATATTGGTGTGGTGTGCATAGTTTACTATAGTGTGAGTTCATGATATTGTGAGCATTGTTCAGTGGTGATGAGGTATGCATATGGGTGTGGCCTTGTATAGTTGTGTCGTGGACTTGTGGTTATTGTGTCATAGTGTGGCCTGGCTTGTGGTTGTATGGTGATGTCACGGTTGTGGGTGTGGAATAGGTTGGGTTCCCTCTTCATTAGGTTGATTAATTAGAATTAATAGAAGGGTTGTTTTGTTTTTGTTAGATAAAGCTTTTGTGCTTTCTATTTTGGGCTTGAATAATTGTCAATTAAAGGCATTAAATCAATTGATTGAGGTTTAGAAAATGAAATGAATCAACATATAGCCTCTTTTTTTGTTGCATTGAAAAATTAATAATTAATCATTTTTCTTACTAATTTTATTTTTATGCTTTGGATAAAATATTAATAATTAAACATTTTTATTATTAATTACATAAAAACTAATAGTTAAGTATAAGGTAATTAATTTTTTAATTATATTAACCATTAGGGAATTTAATTTTATAATTATATTAATCCTACAATAATTTAATTTTTCATGATTATATTAAAATGGTTTCTAAGATTTGCTATTAGTATATCATTCTTTATTAATCCAACATAATGTGAAATTTTAAAAATTTTAAAAAATAGTATTTATGTCTGGTAAATATTAGAAAATATGAAGATAGACTTAAATCACAACTTTTGTTTCGATTAATGTTCTGAATCTCTTTTGGGAAAAATTTTAGGATAGATTTTGTCAAATTAAGATAATTGATATTATTGTGATACATCTTAAAAATTGAACTTAAAATTGCAAGGATTAAAGCTATAATTTCTACATAGATGGTTTTCTTATTCAAGTATTGTTTTCTTATTCATATTAGAGTTCTGTTGGCAAAATCAATTTCATTTAATTTGCATTAATAGTTTACATTTTTATGTAATTTTTTCACCATGAATTTATCTAATTGGTTGCTTTTTGTGATGCTTAGAGATATTTTATTATGGAGTTATCCATTTTATGTCCTTAGACATAAGTCATTCTATTAATGGTATTTATTTTAGTATCGAGTCTAATTAAGTGTTTACTATTATAGTTTGGATTTTGGAATGATTCATTTAAACAGGTCTATTTAATATTCAAATTGTGACATCTTTGTTATTAAGTAAATGTTAACATATGTTTTTATTTATTTTACAAATAAATGCAGAGAAGTTTAAACACTTCTAATAATTCAGCCGCTACAAGTTTAGTTAAATTTGATGATCCAACTTGAGCTTATGCTAGATTGGTTCCTGTAATGAAAAATCAAATCATTTGTTTGAATTGCAATAAACATTTGCAAGATAGGGGAATCACTAGCTTAAAGAAGCATTTAGTTGGGATCAAAGGTAATGTAGAGCCTTACAAGAAAGTGTGATGATGTGAAATGGCAAATGGAGACTTTGTTTAAAGAATATTAGCACAAGAAAGATAAAAGGCAAAAGACAACTAAAAAATTGATAGTGAAAGTTCATTTTCATGTTGACAGGATGATATTGGGTATGTTGAAGGTGGTTTTTCTTTCCCAACAAAAAGGAAATGTTACACTTAATGTGAAGAAAAGAAGAAGACATGTGTCTAAATTTTTTACACCACGAACAATTTGTTGAACTCAACCTTTAATTCTTAGTGACTTATAATCTAATAAAGTGACTCACATTGTGGACATGGCGATGGCTAAATGGTAATATGATTCAAGTATAGATCATGATATAAAACTCCTTAAATTGATGACTATAAAGGTAAATTCATAAGTAGGTCTATTTATAAAATAAACATTTATTTGGATAAAAGAAGAATGATTTGAGCAATTTATATGTGTTTAATCATGTATGATGGTTAGATAAATAAAAGACAGAAGCTTATTATCAATTTTTTGGTTTATTCTGCTTAGGGGACTACGTTTTTGAAGTCTATTAATGTATCTGACCTTTAGAAATGTTGATGCTCAGTTTCAAATATTTGATAAAGTTGTGAATTATGTTGGGTCAAAAAACATTATCTAATTCATTACTGAAAATGATTCTGCTTACAAAGCAATTGGGAAAAGATTGCAGAGTAGATATAATTATTTTTATTGGACTCACATTGCTACACATTGTATTGACTTAATGTCGAAAAATATACAAGATGTTAGTTTTTTTTATCATTGATAAAATTATATAGAAAGAGAAAAAGAGTGACCAAGCTTATCTACAATCGTAAATGGATTCTAAATTTGATAAGAAAGGATTTCACCAATAGTATAAGTTTATGTCGTCTAGTTATTATAAGGTTTTATCACTTTAGTATTTTGTTCTGACGAAGAAGAAGCTTAGTCAAATATTACAAATGATAAGTGGTTCGTAGCTTAGTATGTTGGGCCTGATGCTAGAATGGAGGTTTTTAGAATTATACTTAAAGATCCTGAATTTTGATTCAATGGAGTACTTCATCTGGCTGTTAGTGATGAGAAGATAATAAAATTTTAATTTTTGATACTATAGAGAGAGCAAGGAAAGTAGTCAAGGCCAATATAATAGATCTTATATTTACATACCTTATCTTGCAATCATTAATTAGATATAAAAAAAGATAACTTTACTTCCTGTTGTTTGCTGTTGGGACATTTTTTAACCCTAAAGTCCATTTTAAATCAAGTTTTACAAAAAAAAGTTGAATTTAATAGGAAAAAACTATTAACTACTACAATAATTGTTACACATAAGATGCTGTAAGATCTCCTAAGCTCACAAATGGAGATTTATAAGAATGCGTCTAATAATTTTTGGGATGCTCATAATTATTCATCGACAAACTTAATCCAGATATATATTTTTCACTCTTTTATTTATTGGAAATTAATCAACACTTTATTTTGTTTATAATGTTATTTTTGTTGCTTTACAGTTGTTTTTCTAAAATTGTAAAAGTTTGCAATTCAGATTCTAAGTCAACGTGCAATAAGGTGTAAAAAAAATTTGAGTGCATTTGAATTCATCCATTATAAGAAAAGGAATGTATTAGAACATAAAAGATTGAACAATTTACTCTTTGTTTAATTAATTTAAAGCTTTGAGAAAGAAATGATATGATCATTATTAAGTTGAATATAATTTTTTAAAATTTTAATTATTTTATTTTATTTTTTACTAGGACTTTTAATAAAACAAGAAGTTCTGTAAATCTAATTTGCTTAGACTATATTGATCGTTTGGTATATTAGGTTTTTTATAAGAGTGACTTGAAAAATAGTCTTAGATGAAAAGTTATTGACATTTTATTTGATAGAATGAATTTAAATGATAGTGATGATGAAGTTCTTTTCAACAATGAGGATTTTATACCAAATAAAAATTAAGGACAATATGATTTGAGTGGATATTTGTATGAATGAAGTTCCAAGTTTTTCATTTCTTCTTTCCTTTTAATTCACTTGTATGTGATTCATATGTTAAATTCGATAAATGCAATATAAATACAAAGCTTTTAATTGTAAATATTTTTGTTTTAGGTTTCGCTTCTAGTTGGTTGTGTTTATCGATACGAACTTTTGTTGTAATACTTATAGAGTCATAGAATTTTATTATTCTTTCTATTTGATATTTTGATGTAATTATTCTTTATTATCTAATAAATATGTAACATTTTAAATACTTTGTATTATCCTTAATTTTTATAGTTGTATGATTATTATATATTAATTAATTTTTTATATGTGAAATATGTAAAAAAAAGTATATTAATAGAATTATATAGATTGTTATTATTATAAATTTCTATATTATGATTTTTGACACATAGTGGAATTAAAATTATAAATTATATAGCACAATATATTGATGAACTATCTTATAATTTACAATAAATATGGGCTATGTTATAATTTTTAAAATTTATTTGAATCAATACCTAATATTGAGTGGCATTAGCAAATATATAGTACCTTACTAAAATTAAATCTAAGACTGGCACTGATAGGATCTTCATAATATTGGGCATGCCCCCTGTTACTCTTGTGCATATGTTTTGAGAGTTTACGTTTTTTTTTTTTGGTTACCTTTTACTCCGAAAAAAGAATTAGGTGTCTAGTAATTGAACGACAACGTTCTCTGTGCAGCTAGGATAAGCCTTATCCTTAAAAATCCTTGGATATTACCGAGCAACGGACAAAACCGATCCCATCATATTCCCATTCCCATCTCCTCACTTTTCCCGCCACCACCAAAGTCCTTTTCCGTACATTCATCAACATTTAGACCATGAAGTCCTTGTGGTCTACTTCAAGTTTTGATTGCAGTATTGTTCCTTCATCAATTATCCATAGCTGTGTGCTTCCGGCTTCTTCGCTTTCCTGGAATTCTCCAATCTCCAGTTCTACTTCTACCAACCCAGTAGTAAGCTCTCTGAAGCGATACCTCCACGTGTCCACCGCTTCACGATCCCGGTCTCCGTCGAACCGGAAATGCCGCAAAGAAGATGAAGACGACCCAGAAGCCTATGTTCAAGTTCTTAGGGTTCCTGACCACTGGCTGCTTCCATCTAAAGCCCTGGAGGTACACTTTTCTTCCCAGTTGATTTCTACTAGTTTACATACTTCCATGAAACGTTCATGTCTTTGGTTTGAATTAGAGATGCTTTTAAGTAAATCGTAAGTTTTGTTGTTGCAATTACAAGTGAGTGAAGAACTAGGGATTTCGATTTTGGGTAAAAGTGATTTTTATTAATCACAGTTACTTCACGATATTATGTTACAGAAAAATGATGGTATTTATACCATCAATGTTATAAAAGAAAACGGCAAAGCTAACTACACAAAACGCACGACTACCTTATTTCTACAGTCTACAAACAATACTACAAACATAACATAAATACAAAGTATTTCACACCCCCCTCAAGGTGGAGCTTGGTGCCAATCACACAAGCCCAACTTGGACAATAAAAAATGAAAAACAGGGGCAGATAAAGCCTTAGTGAACATATCGGCCAGCTGAAGCTTGGAAGGAATATGTTGAGGAAGAACGAAGTCATCCTTAAATTTATCACGAACCAAATGACAGTCAATCTCCAAATGCTTCGTCCACTCATGAAAAATTGGATTGGCAGTAATATGGACAGCAGCCAAATTATCACACCACAAGAAAATAGGAAATGAAATGGATATCCGAAAATCAGTCAACAAATAAGAAATTCATTGCAGCTCACAAACTGTAGTAGAAAGACTACGGTATTCAGCCTCCGCGGAAGACCGAGAAATAGTAGTCTGTTTCTTAGTCTTCCAAGAAATCAGGGCATTACCCAAAAACACACAAAAACCAGTTAAAGAACACCGACTAAAAGGAGAGGCAGCCCAATCCGCATCACAATAAGCTTGCAAAGAACAAGAATTGTCATAAGGGAAGAATAAACCTGTAGATGGAGATTGCTTCAAGTACTTGAGCACATGAATAGCAGCCATCCAATGCTGCTCAGTAGGAGCATGAACAAATTGACTCA
>JANZLF010000009.1:18483749-18494044 GCA_026546835.1 Erythroxylum foetidum
CCTAAGGGTCTCGAATTACAACACAGATCACCCAGAACATTAAACTATGCCCTAAAGCTAATATCGATAGGATATTGCAAACTTTAAAGACATAATTCAATGAATTAAACAAAGCATTAGAAACCACATTGATAAAGACAAACCGATAGGGTAAGTACATTATTAACATAGCATCTAATGTATGCCCAATAACAACATTACAACAACAATTAGTAATAATTGGTCTCACGATAGGCGAACTCACAATTACACAAAATGAATGCAATAGTCCAATAGCATTCCCTAAGATTGTTCCCATAGTTTCAATTAGCACCACAATTACAAAATTAACCAGATTAATCATATAATATAACATTATATGCATAAACGACATCTAAAATTAATTTTGGTGCATAACTACATAACACTGAGAGTATACAAGACCCCACAAGCCCAAATAATACTAGGAATAAGTACAAAAATTTTCAATGAAAAATTCAGAGAGTACATTATATTTTTATTAATTTTAAAATTCGGGAAAAATAAAAATAAAGATTCTAGCATTAAAAAATTTCAGAAAAATACCATAAAATAGAATTGGGCGAGTGAAGCAAGTAGGAAAAACTTTAGGGACAAAAAGTCACCGAAGGTATCTACATGCGCCCACACGCGCCACTAGTGCGCGTGGGTGAGGCTAGCCAGGTCGAGCTTCATCTTCCTCACCCGACTGGTTGGTATCCGAGTCACCCGACCCATTTCGCAACCCAGTTTGGAAAAACGTTTATAACTCTTTCATTTTTGATCCGTTTTGAACGAAATTTGTGTCAATAGATTCAGAATTTAAAGAACTATCAAATCCCTCAATCAATTTTACGAAAAAAGCTACGGTAAAGAATCGGAAAAATCGAAAGAAAACGTTAATGGTTTGGTTCTTTGAGTTCTTGAGGTTTACGAAAGATAACAACAAATCGAACAACTTACTACATGCTTTGACATCAAACTGAAACCAATCGACATCAGCCAAAAATGATTTCACAGGAAAAATTTAACAAAACTAAAAACGAAATTACATGAACAAAAAATTAATATCTCAAAACCACCCAAAAAATAGCAATCACAATTAGGGTTAATTGGCTTTGATACCAATTGAAAGAAAATTAAACACAAAATTCCAGATTAATGTTGTAATTAATCAACACAAGTAATTAACCCTAGAATTGCAACATACTATATTCAATAATTGGATTGATAAATACCTGAAAATTGAGGAAACATTGAATCCATTATTGTTTTCTGTGAAGTGGAGCGACAAAGACACAGAGGATTTACTACTGTTATTCCGAATCCTTAATCATCAAAAGCACACACATACAGTTCTCAATGGGGCGACTGTATTTAAAGTCGGATAGCAGTAGGGCCTCCTGTGCACTGCAAATCATGGGCCAAGCCTACCCATCATAGCAAGCCCATGAACACAAACCCAATGACACATTAAAGAGAGAATTAACAAGCCCAATTATCTTGACATCAAATTAATCGGGGTTTATATAAAATTATGTTTATTATGCTAGTCCACAAAATAATGATAAAATTCAATCACACAAGGAAAAATTGTTAGCTTAATTTTTTTGTCTGTTCTAGTTCTAGCTAACTTATTCCAAAATGCATAGCCCACGCTTAGATTTTTGGACAGAAAAAAGAGTATTGCCTTCATCAGGATTAAACTAATTCATATGGGAATAGTTGTTACTTGTTAGGTCCTAAGCCGTGTGTATAGAGATGAAGTTTTCACACGTTCATTGATTGCGAATGTGACTGTGGCACTCCTCTCTATAAAAAAGCATAGCCCATTGAGAGACTCTTGAGCAAGCACAAATTATACTTCACGTTCACCTTTTTGTCTCCATTCTTCAACACAGCACGTTCATTCATGGCATTCAAAAGCAATATTATGGTGTGCACACCATTAGAATGTGAGAGCTCAGCAGAAATGCTGTCTTCTATGGACAAAGCCAAGGAAGAAGGCGCTGATCTTGTTGAGCTTCACTTTGACTCCGAGACTTTTTCTCACATTTCCCAAGTCGAAAGGCTTATCAAACGTAGAACTCTCCCTTCCATTGTTTCTTTCAGGTATGTGGATACATATGTGTATGATATACATGTATAATTTCCAGTTACAGTTCTCTCATCATGAATATTCCTGCACTTCAGTGCTTTATTGTTCTCCTTCTTGGTCTCTTCTTCATGTTGTAATGTTGTCTACCCTCAATTATTACACAAACTTCGATGATCACAATGACAGTTTATTACCTGATAACTGTTATATTATCGTCAAATCATCACTGTCATATGATGAACTGTGTAATGCATCGTCAAGAAGGACACTCCACAGGAAAAAAAGATAATTACGAATTCAAAAAGAATTAAATCTGTAACAACTTGATATCCGTTTAATGCCAATAGTCATTAGCTCTACTTAATTCATAACTCCATCATTTTCATCTTTACATCACTACCAAATGGTCCCCTCAACGATTGATCCACTAGCCAAATCGGGGTCGGTTGAGTGATCGGCGGAGTTTGTGTTATTGGCAGTCGATGGCAAGCATTAATGAGGTAATGCAAGTGGCACGCTACTCCATTCTTCGAGCTTGATAAGACATGGTGCTTATTCTAGATAAACTGTGGCTTGTACAGTGGGTTGGTTGTTAGCTTCTGGTCCCATCTTTTTGCATTTTTTGTGTATGTGTACATTATATATACCAATATACATACATACATATAGATAACTAAACTAAAATTTTTAATGAAAACTTTAAATTTTATTAGCTTAATAATGTGTCATGCCAATTCAATTACAAACTATTTTTAATTAGCTACTTGAATATGTTAACTTCTATATATATATATATATATGTCATCAACTCATCCACTATCAACGTATGTACGCGATTACACTGCAGAATCAATCCGTGCCCTTCTCACTTGTTTGTGAACGATAACAGCTAAACTGGTTTATTCATCCTCTGGAACTGCACAAGTTCTGATAAGAGAAGATTTTGATCTTTTGCCTGTTGATAATTATAATATTGTCGGAATCTCATGGTTGTCCTACCTTGGACCTACAAGAACTAACGATTAAGGAGCTAAGCTAGGTGTTTCTTGTGCAACCACTACATAAAATAACTTGCCACATGTTTTTCTTGTTAGCTGATCAGTTGTGTTTCTTAAACAGAACCATAATCTTTATTTTTCCAAGTGTAAATAAGACAAGAAATTCCCCAATAAGAAAAAGGAAAAAGTTTCAATGTCCTGAGCTAGACAGTCTGCTCCTGGTAGCTCTATTTAAGCCTTTATCATCTCGAAAGCACAAAATTTTCATCTTTCTGTGACTGCACAAATACAAATTGCCTTGTAGTTATTCAACATAGCATGTGGCCTTGCAGGGCTACTAATGGTTTTAGTTGCTTCTTTGGCAATTTTAGCATTTGTTGAACTTAACCTACCTGCCTTCCTTGGATATAAATCTGGAATCTGTAGTTAAATGTCGTAAGGACCACTTGGGACATCATTCATTTACTTCTGAGGGGTGGAATGAAGACGGAATTTGGGGGATTGGATCATCAATGACGATCACATTGTTTGCAACCACCCATTTTTGTTTGATGCAATCAATATTGTTTGAATCCAATATTAACGAATTGTCACTTCCACAGTATACAAGTTTAATTTGATATTCCAAAACATTAAGAATATTGAATTTTAAAACAAATGTTAATCTATTCAAACACAAAGTGAAGATATTTTTAAATTTGACATCACTAATATGACAGGCGGGCTTAACTGAAATTCTTGCCCTGTGAACAGGCTAAAGTCATCGAGAACTTTAAGCACCGTTGAAAGAAAGGGTACTTGTTGTATGCAAGTACTGAGACTGGCTCTTGACTTAGATGTGGAATTTGTTGAAATGGACTATGAGGTAATCGGAAAAAAGAATTTCCAGTTCATTCCTATTGAATACTGAATCAAGTTGACAAGGAAATATTGAAATATCGCTTCCCCACATGAAACGCTTACAGATAGCTTCAGACAACAACATGGCTGACTATTTCTACAACAGATCCAATACCAAACTAGTTGTATCAAGCCATGTCAATGGAGGGAAACCTTCAGCAGAGAAGCTTGGTCATCTGATCGCCTGCATGCAGTCTACTGGAGCGGACATTATCAAGCTCGTGATAGATGTCCATTACATCACTGATTTGGCGCCTGTGTTTCAGATGCTAACTCATTGTCAGGTATTCGTTTTGACACTCGCACATAAAGGAAAAGACAAAACACTAACGGGGATCTTATTTCTTCGAATGCAGTTGATTGGGACAATCTTTCCGGCAAATTAATTGTAAAGTTCCTTGCTTTAAACTTGGAAAAATGTATTATTCTCGACCAACCACTCACTCTAGTTCTTTCGTCTTCAGGTGCCTTTTATTGCTCTTGCAGTGGGTAGTAGAGGCCTCATATGCCAGCTTTTAGGCCCAAAATTTGGAGGATTTTTGGTTTATGGAACTCTGAAAGGCAAAGAAGTACCTGGGATGCCAACTCTACTTAGTCTCACGCAAGTTTATAAGCCTGAATACATAAATCCTGACACCAAAGTCTTTGGTCTCATTTCAAACCCAGTTGGACACAGTAAAGGTCCTATTCTGCACAATCCTGCTTTTAGGCATATAGGATACAATGGAATCTATGTTCCTATGCTAGTGGATGACATCAAAGAATTTTTTAGAACCTATACAAGCTCTGACTTTGCTGGTTTCAGGTATATAATAAACCCCTTCTACTTATTTCAAGTTTTATAGCTGTTAAACACTATTAGACTTCATCAGCTCTGCATTCTCATGCTATAGTCAATGTCAACTAGTATCGTCATTTGATAAATAGTCATTTCCCTTCTGCTCAATGCTTGTAGTGTTGGGATCCCGCACAAGGAGGTGGCAGTAGGATGCTGCGATGAAGTCCACCCACTGGCTAAGGTCAGGAAACTCCAATAAGTTAGAAAACAGCTATCATGCATGGCAGATTGGAGTTTTGTTCTGTTCAAGTTGGATTTGTTCCAAAATGATATCAAAGTTCACGTGAAACCAAATTATTTTATCTGATTTAAAGTCTTCACGTGCCAAGATTCTTAGTTATACGCATAAATGTCATCTCATTAAAACTGCAGCTTGAAGAGTAATTACAGGATCAAATAGCTAAATAACAGATGTGATAAGTTATTGCTTGTTTGATTGAAATTTTTTTTATAAGCTTCTAAACAGCTGAATTCTTTGTGAATCAGTCCATAGGAGCTGTGAATACCATAATAAGGAGGTCTGATGATGGGAAGCTTGTTGGTTACAACACAGATTGTGAGGCTTGTATAACTGCAATTGAGGATGCAATGACAGGTACCATACTGGTTGATTATCTCTGTTCAAAGAGCAGTACTAAAACTTACCCTTTATTTAACTTCAGAAAATCCATTTAGTAGATTGAGTTGGAAATAGCATTGGCAACTAGATAAATCTTTCTAGTATAGAACACATGTTTGTGTTGATTCATGATTTGTCTGAAAAACAATTATTAACTAAGAGAGCAATTTTGGAAAAGCAGATAGAGGTTTAACAAAGAAAGACGCAGCCGATCCATCTCCTCTGGCTGGGAGAACATTTGTGCTGGTTGGAGCAGGAGGAGCAGGAAGAGCACTTGCTTTTGGTGCCAAAAGCAGAGGGGCTAGAGTTGTTATATTCAACCGCAATTACGGTAAGAAAAGTGAAGAATATTCTGATTTCTGAAGGAATCTCATCATTCTTGTATTTGTAACTGCGGACTTTTTCCAAAAAGAGAGAGCAAAAGCCCTGGCTCGGGCGGTTTCAGGAGAAGCGCTACCTTATGAGATTCTAGACACGTACTGTCCGGAGAAGGGAATGGTCCTTGCAAACGCTTCCGCAGTTGGAATGGAACCAAACACAGTTCAAAGCCCTCTGTCGAAGGTTTCTAGTTTCACTTTTGATTCTTAAGTAGATACTAATCATGAATTTGATACCAACATTTTAGTTTCTGCATGTACAGGAGGCTTTAAAATCGTATGAGTTGGTTTTCGATGCTGTTTATACGCCCAGAAATACGAGACTCTTGCAAGAGGCGAGAGAGGTGGGTGCTACTGTAGTGAGTGGAGTTGAGATGTTCATCAGGCAGGCTCTTGGCCAATTCAGACTGTTTACTGGTGGCTTAGGTATCAATCATCCACTAGTTCATCACCTCGCTTCAAATTACTGAACAGAACAACAATTTCTTGTGTAGTCTCAGAAGAATCTTGTGTTTGAGGAAATCAGGGTCATAATTCTTCAGCAGAAGATAGATACTGGGTTCTAACATTCTGCTTCCTTTGTTTTGCAGCTCCAGAGGCGTTCATGCGGAAACTTGTGTTAGAGCAGTTTTGATCAGCAACAATCTGACCGACTGCTGAATTTTTCAGCATAGCAATTCCATACGCAACTGGCATAATCAAGCTATGAAGATGGGAGTGAGTTACCTATCTTAAATTAGGATGTTATAAATATGCTGCCCATCATGCGATTGGCTTGCCTCCTGTAAGAAGATGATAATTGCCTCTATATTTCTCCTTCAAAAAGGAAAAAGAAGAATACAACTTGCATTCAGGTGCAATGCTCCTACAAGCGTTTTATGTGATTGCAAGGAATGCAATATTCTCAAATGTACACTGTTATAAAGGTCACAGGCCACAGGCTCAAAGCATATTAACAATAAATACTAGTCATGAATCCAGAGTAAACAACATGCAGTAGTTTAGATCTGGATGAAGCTACTGATAATAACGGTGGCAGGACTAAGAAGTTTAAAGACTCACAGGGCCCTTTTTCCAGTAAACTAGCCCTTATCTTTCCTTCCAGGTACAAGTTCATTAAATGACCTGAGATTTTGGTTTTCAGGTTTTCTATTACAATATGGTTTCCTCTCTGCGCCTAAAAATGTCCATTCGATGATCGAAAAGAAAAGAAGAAATTGAAAACAAATGAAGAGGGCATTTTAATCCATATTCAGCAAGATTTACTTCATTTCAGAATCTTCCCAACCTAAATCATCATCGCAACTGATCAGGTGCAGGCAACTCCAAGCTCTTGAACGATGTGAAACCTCCATCAACCACCAAATTATGACCACTAACGTACTTGGCATCATCAGAGGCAAGGTATAGTGCAGCATTAGCCACGTCAATCGGCTCACAGTTTGCACCCTTCAGAGAACCAACAGCATACACCATATCCAAAATTCGCTGAGCATCAACCCCATAATAAACTTGGCTCAATTCCTCCATCACAAACGAGGTTGGAATAGCAAAGGGTGATATGCAGTTGATGCGAATCCCATATTGGCACAGCTCCGCCGCCGCAGACTTGACAATGCCGAGGACCGTACACTTAGATATCGAATAAGTGTGCTGTGCTAATCCAGCCATAGTTCCTGTGACACTCGCCGTGCAAAGAATGGAGCCAGTTCGTCGTGGGATCATCACACGAGCCGCATGCTTCACACCAGCCATGACCCCTCGGACGTTGACGTTCATAACCCTGTCAAACACTTGAAGATCGAGGTCCGTGATGCTTGGAGGAGACTTACATGCCACTCCTGCATTGTTGTACATGATGTCGAGCTTACTGTATTCAGATACGGTAAAATCGACAGCATTGGCTATGTCGGATTCTTTGGTTACATCACATGAGAAGAAGGTGGCATTGGGTCCCAATTCTTGGGCAGTTTCATGGCCTAGTTGGCGTTGGATGTCAGCAATCACAACTTTGGCACCATTATTGATGAATTTGGTTGCAGTTGCCTTTCCTATGCCACTTGCTGCTCCTGTGATTAGTGCAACCTTGCCTTCTAGCCTACTGAGTCATGATAAGCTAATTTAAGTTCCAACACTAAAATGTAGTGTTTGAAATTATATAAACTGCTAAATATTGAATTATTTTGAAGAATTGAGACTTCAGGTGGGAGAAGGAAAAAACATGTCTAGACTAAAGAGGATAACCCAAAATTACATTAAACACTTTCCTTCAGCTTTTCCTCTCATTCGGACATCAAACTTTGATGTTATGTACCACTTGAAAACAACTAAGACCAACTGGAAGTGAACAAAGACACCAAGAGACGACGACTTAGGCATGCTCTGATGATGTGAACTTGGACAACCAATAATTGGCCACCTCGACCAACGATCAGGAAAGAATTTTATGAACCGGTACTGCTTGGTCATTGGTGTCAACGTTAAGAAATTAACGAGTTTTCACTATAAAATTTTTAAGGGTAAAAGCTTATTATTTTGAATTATTTATAATTTAATGATTTTAAAAGTAAACTATCTATTAAAATGATGATTGTTGTATGTAAATAATATGTATGATTAGTCAATTTCAATTTTGATTTTTTTTTTGCCTTAATTTAAACATTACTTCTCCTTGATCATAAGGAAAAACATGAGCTCATCAAATTATTACTTTATTCAGTTATTGACAGATTTTGGGTTGGCAATTGATTTAGTATTGTAGCGGATTGACTTTTCTTTAAAATAGTTACAAAACTCTGACGAGACAAGTTGCCACCCAAAAGTTTGTCAGTTTGTTCTTTTTCTTGACGTTTCAGATGTCTATGCTTTTTCACACTCACAATTACTTGGGATCTAAATGAACAAAGCTAATATCTTTAGACAAAATTACCAAGAAAATCAAAGAAGAAATAAGTTTTAAGTTTCTGATCACTCACACCTTCCAGGCTGGGATGAGAAGACTCTGATGAAGATCCTGGCAAGTTTTGAAATGGAGGCACTCCTGCTGTTTCCATATAATGCCAAGGGTGTTAAGTAATACCAGGAAACATTAACATTTATTGCAAACAATCACCAAGAAACCCCATAAAACCTGACCCTTATATGATTTTGAAGAATATATATTGAATCTGTCTAAACAAAGGCCGCGGACTTTGGTTGTATTAATTAGTAAAAGAAGAAACTGCAGATTCTGAAGTCAAGTGCTGTCTTTTTAACTGATATAGTATCAGGAAAAGAAGAAACATGGAGAAAAGATCGGGTCGGATATCCATGGAATGGAAAAGAAGACACAAACCTGAATCCAGTTTGGAACATGCTTTTGTAGCAGAAGTGGAACGCTAAAAGAAGGCAATTGCACGCCAGGACACAGCTTTTTGCTTGGAGAGTAGCTAGCCCCACAAGTAAGAGTCAAGAATTGGAGAGGAGGAAAAAAGAATAGGTTTAGAAAGACAAAATATGCCCTTGCAAGTTGCTGATATAGGCTATTATACTAGAGGCAAAATGGTAAAATAATTGAATAATTTGCTCGCAGCATTGTACAAGAACGAATCTTCTCAGGAGCAGGACTCCTTTTTGAAGAACTATGCATGGCCTATTAATTTATTCCCATCTTTATAGGACATGTCGAATTTTATCATTTGAAAGAAAATAAGGTGATCCGTTATTAAATATTATCTCAGATTTCATTTGATACGGTATAATATTAATATTAAGTGCCAACCTTTTGTCAAGAAATTATAATAATATAAATTTAATATAATAACTATCTTTTTATTCTTATTAATATTATTTTCACACATTTCTCATATAAACAATGATTATAAAAAGGAAGAATAATAAAAAATAAAAAATATGCATTTATAATAAGTGAATTTAATTTTAAATGCTATCTTTGCATATTTCAAAAATTATTATAATAATTTTCACCTTTATACATTAAAAAATATATGCAATGTCAATATAAAATATATAGAATTTAAAAATATTTTAATTTATGTTAAACTAATATATTTAATTATGTAATTTATAATCACTTCGTATTGGTCTAACTACAAAAAAGGGTTTTTTATAAAGTCATTCTTTTTTATGTATAAATAATTATTATTTTATTTAAGAAAAAGTTTACTTTTTTACAATTTAGTCACGAGACTTTTTAAAATTACAATTCAGACCAATATTCTGATCACCGAGTGCTAACCAAAAGAGCTTATACCACCTGGTGGCAAAATTTGGTTCTCATTTTTTTAACCAATATGACCGGTACTACCCGATAGCAAGTGAATGGTATTCCCATAATCCAAATTTTCAGGTGATAAGCGTTTTGACATTTGAACATCAATATATTAGACTTCATTATTATTAAATACTTATAAATTAATTTTAAATCCTAAATTAATACTAAAATGTATCCATAAATTTTTTATTGTAT
>JANZLF010000009.1:18494144-18506842 GCA_026546835.1 Erythroxylum foetidum
AAATGTATCCATAAATTTTTTATTGTATAATAAAGATAATTTATATTTTAAATTTGGAAAGTTATAAAATTTAAAGGTTTATATTTAAAATAAATTGAAACATCTGGTATTCTATTGATATTTTTTGTACTTTTGATTAGTATTATAAAACTAAATAAATTTTAAAATATAATTTATCCTATAAATAATTGTGTAAATTGTATTTTAAATTTAGAATTTCACCTGCTCTTGCAATATTAGCTAGAACTGTCTAAAGTAATAATAAAATACTTTTTTTAGAATTAAGTAATAATAAAATACTTTAATATTAATTAATAATAAAATAATTGAACTTTCCTTTTGCTGCAAAACTAACCCACCATTAACCTTATAATTAACGATGTTAACATGATCTATCATACTATCAGGACCTTTCGATAGGCCAGCATCTACGTGATAAACAATATTACAAGGCAAATTTATTTTTAGAAATAATAAAAAATTGAAATCCAATAATATGAATTTCAAATGGATGTAAAATAAAAATGAATATATTTGGTTCTAAATTTAATTAGCATGAAAATTATAATAAGAAACTATTAACACTATTATAATTTTGGTACAGTGTTTAAATTGAAAATAGGTTTAAATTTATTGGATCTCCAGTAATTTGATATATTATCAATATATTCCTGACTTTTAGAAACTATTAACACCTTTACATTTTTTGTTTTGTAATACTTGTCCTCCTTGCCATCAATTTCTGTTAAAAAACCCTAACTACAAATTCCAAATGATGTTGTGTAGTGTCATATAAAAAAAATCATTGTCATTTTAAAATTTGCAAATAAGATTTTTAATAGAAATTAACGGTTGAGGGGATAAGTGTTATAAAACCAAAATTACAAGAAGTTATTAATACCTGCAAAAATTAGGGGGTATGTCGATAATATATCAAGCCTTTAGATGATTATCCCTTTCATTACCCTACCAAGTAAGTATTCTATCCACCCTCTATTCTTATGTTCTTTAACATTGAGGGAAATGTTAGGTTTAAGTGAGGGGGAGAGTTTTTTTAGAATTTTATAAAAAATTGTTTTTCAATTTTGTGTTTGGTTGCTTATTTTTTTAATTTTCTTTGTGTTTTATATGTGTGTTTGTTTCTTTTGTGCTTTAAGTGTTAAACTTTGTCTTGTGATGCATGCCATAGGAAAAAAAAACTAGTTAAGTAAGAGAGTAACACATGTTGATTATTTAAGTTAACTTGGATATGAGTGATGGTTAATTATAATGATTGATTTTGAAAGGGAAGTTGTAAAAATTTGGTAATTTCAATATATTGCAACATCTATAGCAATCTTTATTTTTCTTATTGTGTGATACTCTTCTATTTGAATATTTGTCTAAAACTTGTATTAAATCGGTCGAGTTTACATTGCTATATGTGTGCATGAAAGTAACTAAAGTCATCTTCTTTTTTAGCCTTCTCACCTAAATAGCCTACCTAATGCATTGACAATAGTAACCCCCTTTGAGCCTTAATTAGTCCCTTTTTTTCAATGTTTAAAACCCACAAATTAAGCCTGAGCCTCATTATACCTTTACCTAATCTTGGGATTGGTAGAGTATTTAAATCGCTTAATTGGAGAGTTTGAGGAGAGTGACTAGAGTAGATGTAGCAGTTTACTTTATATATCATGGTAGCACATTTAGTAGTAAGTAGGAAGAACGGGTAACAATTAAGAAGGTATAGACTTGATCATAATTGGTGTGTGTCTACCATATCAAATAATCAAATTTCAAATAAATTTCGCACTCCAATTTTTAAAAATATTTGAGAAAAAAAAGAAAATTTCAAAAAAGAAAAATAAAGATTAAAAACTTTTATGTGACATTTTTTTCTTAAAGTAGCAAAAGAGTTAGTCCATTTATGGAAAAAGTTAGGATTAAATAGGTTATGTAATTAAATGTTTGAATGCTTGATTGGAGCGTGTCAAATATTTTGGGTTACTGTTGTATTAGTGATTCAAATGTTCTATTAAGCTCTAATATTTAAACCACTTTATCTAAAAAAATTCTCACCTTGACCCCAATTCCATTACAACTTGTGAATATACTCCTTTTGATTTGTGCATACAAATAATTTAAGTATCGGAGGTTTAGCATATTTGCATGTATATAGTAATTCACTCATAGGAAGAGTTTGAGTGAAACACTTGAACTCCTGAAACACTTAAGCAATATAAGTGAAATCTATAAGGAGATTCATAAAAAATTTTGCACCTACTTTCAAATAAAATTGTGTTAATTATTATTCGTGTTTCTTGTGAAGCTTGACTATAATATTTTACGTTACTTGAGTATTGACTATATTTATATCCTAAGATGTGTTGTCACTTGTTCTTCACTTTAATGTTTTTGTTGGTTGACGATGAGCAAGGGTCTGGTGTAGGGCAAATTTCATAATAGTCAAATTATGCGTGGTTTTTATTTTAATTCCCTTTATTTTTAGTGTAATTATGCTCTTCCTAATGAGCATTCTTTATTCTTTTTTTTCTTCTTAAAGGTTTGGAGCTTGATTGAATATTAATCGGAAGGAAAAGGTCAATAAAATGAATAAAAGAGATTGATGAAGAAGGAAGAAGTGGAGATGTTATAAAAAGTCATAAGATGTGGGCACTTCTAGAGGACATATGAATTTTAACATAGGTTTTTGCGGCTTTTAATTTCGTTTTTAATTCAGGACTAACTTTTAATGAGAGGGATTAGTAATTGTCATTAGCAGCTACCCCTCTTACTTATTTCTCTGTGAAAATGACATCTCCCTTTTAAAAACACTCAAGATCACTTTTTTCATGTATTATTAGGAAATCAAAACTATTATATGTGGATGACTTTTTTATTTAATCAAAGGATAGTCAAAGTTCATCTAAAACAATTATGAGATCTAACGTTTTTACTTTTGTTCTTAAATATTTATTTGTTTCATGTTCTCAAATTCTTATTACTATTTTGTTGATTGATACAAGTGGTCAATTGTTTTGGTTGATAGAATAGTATACCATTATTTAGGAAAACAAACATAGAATTATTTATTTATTCTAATCATAGTGGCAAATCGACATAGTCTCTTAGGTAAGGACATTTGATTGATGTTAATAGTTATAATTGACAGGGTCATTCCTAACATTTTATAGGTCCTGGACAAAGTAAAAAAAAAGTTACCAATAAATCGACAATATACAAACATGTAAACTTTAAAAGCATATTTTTATTTATTAAAATTTAATAAACATATATAAGTGACTCAATTTATAAGTCTACATACTCAACAAAATATTAAATGATCATAACATCAACTAATAATATCTTACAAATATCAGTAACAATAAAATCACCAAAAATAGTAGTAGTAATAACAAAATAACAATAGCAACAATCGACTAGCAATATTAGATTGCAAAACACTAAAAGAATTGCACTAACAAACACACATATGATTATGATTTATGAAAAAAAATTCTCCGTGCATTTCTAGATATAAAATCATTAATAATATTATCAAGATCAATATTGTCCATCATATAGTTCTTGATACATAAAATAGCTAAATCATTCAATCTTTCTTGTGACGTTGATGACCTCAAGTAGGTTTTCAATAATTTTAACTTTGAAAAACTTCTTTTAGCTAATGTTATAGTCACGTATATAATAAAAATTAAAAATATAAAAATTAAATTATTTATTAATGTTTAATTATATTTTTATAAATAATAAGTAATTTAAAAATAAAAAGGAGAAACACAAATAATTACAATATCATTTAATATTAACGTTCTGATTTAAAATGCTAATATAGTGTCCACGTGAATCACAAATTACAAATTAATTATAATATATTCAAATATTTAGTAAGCTAAAAATATATAAAAATTTACAAACTTTACTTTAAATTATCACTCCAAAACTCAGAAGTCAGATCCGTGAAAATCCTTTACTGCAAATTTTGAGATGGAGTATCTTATATTTATATATTGATGGACATAAAAAAAGAGTGTAAGATGCTTCAAATGAATTTATAAGTATAAGAAGCTAACGTTAACTTCAAATGAAAGTTAACGTTAGTCTTGGAGGATGAAAAGATTATGTAGTAATATGGGAATTATCTCAACCCAAATTTATCTCTTCCTCTCTCTGCAACCATTAAATATCATTTAATACCCTCCAACAACTAAAAGAATAAGCATGGAAATGTTACTAATAGCTAAACTAGGAGTGAAAGCGAGCCCTTAATAGGGGTGGGGCTCTGGGCAGGTGTCCTGATTGCCCTTGCCTAGGGTCGACACTAATAGTTGGGTCTTGAGTTTATTGGCTAGAATTATATCTCCCTAAATTGTAATGTTACTGGTAGATTAAATCCTATAAATGTTTCTAGGATATTTATTGGTAAGAGAAATAACTAAAGATCTTATTTTAATTATCAAAAAGGTTAGGAGATATTGGTTATTAGGTTATACCAATAACTATAACCAATTTATTTAAGGATAAGAGAATTTATTTTTGCATCGACGATTAACTCTATGGATGAATGGAACCACTCCTTTGCTTAGTTAACTCGATATATTGATTTTCTCCATTTATTTTATTACTTATCTTTGTTTGGTCTTTTTTTAAATTTTCCTACTGCATAACTCCCTTTTTATTTTATTTTTTATTTATAAAATAATATAATACCCCCAATCTCTATGAATATGATCCTACTCATCAATGCCTCAATTTATTTTATCTTTAGAGTAGGTTTCTATTAATTGTTGGATTTGATAACCCCCCTACTTGAACAATTAGAAGTTGATATTTGTTAATGTTCTCTTCTAAGTTTTATTAATAATTCTCATTCTCTCTATAATGGTATTTGAGGTTGAGAGTATTATACCCTCAACTCCATTTATAACATCAATTTGGATTGTTGATTAGTGGAGAGTGTTGTATAGTTCTGACTAGGGATTGTTATATTAAGATGTCATCTTCTCACCTCTTGGCAGAGTATGAGCTATATTATGACCTTTAGTATGATTTCCCCTAGGATTTCCTCTTTAGCATTCTGCACCCTCTGAAATGTTTGTAATATCGCTGAACCCATATCTTGTAAATTATTGTTCCTAAGCAAATGATAATCACTAATATATCTCTCTTTAAGATTGAATTTTCATTCCTTAGCATTTCAAGTATATCCTAATAGTTTAACCCTTTCCTGTGAATTTGATATAGGTCCTAAACCTTGTCCCATATCCATTCTAAAAGCGTGCAGCTAAAGAAGAGATGAGTTGATGATTCACCATGCTCTTTATATAACAGACATACATTAGGGACACTAATTTGTCTTTAGTTATAGTCTTTGTTTAAAAATTAACCACATTAAAAATATAAATATTAGGCAACAGGTGCTTATTCCAAAATATGTGTTTCCATTTCACTTTTACCCTAACTTCTCTCAATATATCCTTACAAAATTCCTTAGTGAATTTGCCAAAAGGTTGGTAGAGCCAAATGCATTTACCTTTCTTTCCCAGATTAGGATTACATTCCGCTTGAAAGTAACAAGGGGGTGTTGATTATCCTGTTGGTTCTCATTTATTCATTCTTTACCTTGGCATTGGTAGGGGTAGTATTCAACTAAGTTCTTTGTATATTGGCCAAGTGTAAGGGTCTTGCTTTGCTCCAACCATTATAAAGAAGAGATACTCTTTCTCCATTACCAATTTCACATTTAATGAATGTTTTCAAATTATCTCTTAGCTTAGATCATAGTTAAAATTCCCATAAGCTACTATTTTTTAGAGTGTACGTATTAATACACCTTATCCAAAGGTTTCTCTTTCTTTCTATTAATATCTACAACCTTTTAGCTATAAGAACCTTATTAGTTAGGATAATTAGGGGAATTCTCAGATCTGACTCTACCAATAGTTTGCTGATCTCCTTCCATGACTACTTTGGCCATTTTCTTGCTAAGACTCCTTCCTCCCCATAAAAAAGTTCCTCATTATCCTTTCTAAGGACTTAATCACTCCCTTTAAGAGAAATATATGGGTTAACCAGTATACATGTAGGTAATTCAGTATTAACTTTATCAACATTACACTTCCTAAGTAGGAAAGATCCTTATTACACTAGGATCTTAAATTTCTTTGAACTTCTTCCAAATGAAGGGAAGCATCTATAAATTGTAATCTCTTAGTGAAAAATGGGAGGCCCAGATAAGTGAAGGGGGATTCTTTAATTTGCAGCCCAATTTTTTTTAAATAATCATTCTACTTCCCTTAAAGCACTTGATGAAAAAATTAACATCCTTTCTTGAAATTGATACGTAGACCAAATAATTATTTGAAAATCATGAGGGAAATAGTTAGAGTAAATACTAACATGTCATTAGCTTTTGAGAAAATTATGAGGTCATCTACAAAACTCAAGTTAAACAATCCTATTTCTTTACATTTGATGTGACAACTAAAATTAAAGTTCAAGGAGATATTGTATTTTGATAGCCTTATCAACACTTCCATACACAAGATGAACATATAAGGAGATAAAGGGTCTCTTTGTCTTAAACCTTTTCCCCTTGAACAATTTGATGGTCTCCCCATTCGCTAGGACATTGAAAGAAGGGAGTAGCTATACATTCTTTAATTCATCCCCTGTACCTAACAGGGAAACGAAACACCTCCAAAACTTATAAAATAAAGTCATAACTAATAGTGTCATATGCTTTCTGAAAATCTATCTTTGGGGCATAGTTTTTTGGAGAATTCCTCCTTCTATAGCCCCTAAACAAATCGTGTGCAACAGGGACATTGTCTCTTATTTGCCTAGCCTCTAGGAATGCCCCTTGAGTTTTACTGACAATAGTGCTCAGCACCTTTTCCATTCTAAAGGCCAATTTAGAAATAATTTTATACTGGAAGTTATAGTAAGATATTGGCTTGAAGCCCCATAAGAAGTTGGGATGTTGAACCTGAGGAACTAAGGTAATAAAAGTTTTATTTACCTCCTTTAGGATCCTCCCTTTCCAAAATATTTCAGAATTACATCTGTCATCAAATGTTTGATTATTAGCTAAGCTTTTTGAAAAAAGTGGCCATTAAGCCCATCCAGGTTAGGGACATTAGTGAGGTTCATGTTAAATACCATTCTTTGAACATCTTATTATGGAAATGATTTATTCAAGTGCTCCACCATTTATGCACTGGCTTAATTGGTAATTGATGAAGGGTCTTATTACGGACATAATTGATTGGTTACTAGCAATAATTCTATTAAAATGCTAAAAAATGATAATACCTTTTCAATTAACTCCTCTTGATTTGATAATATATCTTTATTGCTAATGTACAATGAACTAATTCTATTAATGATGCATATAGCTTTGATAGAATTGTAAAAAATAATTTAGAATTCATATCCCTTCCTGAATCCAAGTTAATCTTACTTTTTACAAAAGAATATAATTATGGATACTAGTTACTCTTATGTACTCCTTCACAACTCCCTTTTTTTTTTCATTCAGCTAGAGGTTGCAAGTATAAATCTTATTAGGACTTAATCATTTCCTTCTTGGCCAACTCCATATTACTACCCATGTTTAAGTATGTTTTAGTATTGAGATCTTTCATCTCTTACTTAATAGCATTCAACTTCTTGTGATAAGTAGTGTAACCCTTGCAACCATGGACTCTAATGGACATTCCTTTCATAATAGCTTCGTCAGAAGCAATAAAACTTTTTTTTTACCTCCTCTCTTCTAGGTTAGAGATTTTGGATTATCAAGAATTAAACTCAACACGCTAGTATCTAGTGGTGTTAATGGAACCCTTATGTGGATGGTGCTAGAATTATTGATTGGTAGCAGTAGTCGAGTGTCAGAGAAGATAAGTTAATCCTTATCATATATAGTCTTCAAATTAGGAAAATAATCAATAAACTGATAAAACAATCAAATGTTGTGACTTACCAAGTGGCCATTTTTCTCATTTGGCATGCCATTATGGGGGATCTTGAATGGAGAGGAATCTTACATGGTAATGCATTATGGTGCAATCATTGGTAAGTATGCATTTTTCATTTCATATCACACTTTCTAAGGCTGCCTTCTTTCCTTAAAAACATACTTTTTGTCATTCTCGGAAAAGGCAAGGCCAAGAAAAGCAGGAGTAAGTCCATTATTGCAGAAATATTCCCCCATGGCACAGTCAGAATATGGGACCAAATATTGCAAAGGAGCAAGATCGAACATAATAAATAAAGGATTGAACTGCGATTGAGGCCCATCAGGAAGTTTGGAAAAGGAAAATCCGTAAAAGTCACCTATGGAACTTTCGGAAGAAAATGGCTTGTTAGCACGAAGGTTTTTAGGATTTGAATCAAAAGCATGGAATGCAAGCTCTTCAGGATTAACCTAACCCAGGAGTTATTTCTATTGATGATTTTTTGATCGAGACGAATCAATTGATTTAAAGTAGGCATATTTCGTTGAATCAGTCTTTTTCACCACATTGGGGCTATGGCAAAGCATACAAAACCAAGCATCGCACTAAAGCAGTCAGAGACCACTATGTTCACGCCAGCTGTCCAAATAGATGTATGGTTTTGCTTTCCCCTATTCCACCGGCTTTGACTAAAGCGAATGCTTCTCTTTCCAACTTTTCTGAATAGGAGTAAGGGTTTGAAACGGATTCCATATTTTGATTTGTCTCTTCTTCAATCCAGAATTCCCAACAAATCCTTGACTCCTCGAATCAAGCAATCCTCAGCAGTATCTCACAAACTAGCCACCTTCGAGTTAGGAAGGGAATGAAAATCTTGTTTTTTCATTTAATGTGATTGATTAATTTTGGTGTGAGTGGTTTACTTGTTAATTGTTTCTTCCTTGAGTCATTTATGGGGAATTGTTTCATGTGAATAATTAAAAGAAGAGGAGGTTGTGGGACCTGTTACTATTGCGGTAAGGTATAAGTTGAAAAAACTAACCAATCTTTCTTTTCTTCACTTGAACCTTTTCCCAATGAAAAAAAATTGATTGACAATTGAAATTGGCTTTCATTATTGAACCGATTATGCTGAAGAATGGTATTCGCTACAAGTATCTTAACCTTTTTTTAGAAATGTGAGAAGTTAAATGTTACATCATATTAGATAAACAATAGGATTATATTGGCGTATTTGTTAAGATAATTTTGTAATTCCTCTCAAGCCCATCTGGTTTATACAATATGAAAGTAATGACTATACCAAATAACTTTTCAGGGAAACCTACCATGTAACACCCCACTCCCGCGTGACCCGAACTCGACATCGTTGGTGATATCCGAGTCCGTGCCCCGCGAGGGTGGCGTGCTACATCAGTCAGACAAACGAAACTTAGTATAAATATTTATATTGGTATTTTAAAACATTCATTCACTAGAAAAACAGAATACAACTTGAGCCCACGGCAAAAGGAAGGATTTTCAGTTATTACACACAGTCAACAATAATTTACAATAGCCATTTACTGTGCAAAAAGCCATAACCTAAATTGAGCTCACTATAAATACAGAGCATTCTTTTACAGCGATTCCAAAAAAACAATTTTTTGACAGAACACTAATGCAGACTCGAACTAATCCCGACCTCTATCTTTCCCTTGCCTGCAGTAGACATACTCCCGTGTCTAGCGGGGTACTCTTTGAGGCCTGAAAAATAGATGCAAATTTTGGGTGAGTTTTACGAACTCAGTGAGGAACCATCATCAATGGTTCTTCTAATTCATGCATCACTTAATCACATCACAGTAATAACACAGTACACAAGCAATCACAGTTTAGTTTGCAATAACACCGTTAGAAGTACCATATCATTACATACAAGCAAATCGCAACTGAATAAGGCACTCATGCCTTTTTTCCCATTTCAAGTAGTCAGTCAAGTATATATGTAATGCATATGTGACACTTTCTCATTTTATTGCAGTGTTGTGACCGAGCGCTTAAACAGTAACAGTATACAGTAGACGCGTCTAGGTAGTAGGAGAGTCCTCTGGGTATGCACTATCTCCCTTCGAGCTCGAGGCTCTTTTTCAAAATCAGTGGCGACACTGGTCACAATTGTTGTTATTATCCGTTTATGCATTTGTGTGTGAAATGCACATTCACAATTTAATAGTTTATATAACACAGTCTGCCATAGTAGATGCAATGAAATGAAGCACGGTATAGCAAGCAGTTGATCACAGTATATCACAGTAATAGCAAATAATTCCCAATGTATTCATATAGCACAATTCCACCAATCACAATTAATCACAAAGTAGAAGCAAGTCAGCTCACGAAATCACAAACAGAGACACTTCTATGTCAGATCTCCCAATTCATCGAATCATCTATCCGGAATCTAGGCATAAACGAAAACATAATCTTAATCCCTCCATTATTCTCCACATTGGATATATAATAATTGAATGAACTATCTAGGTTACTCACCTGTACTTTCGAGCTAAATACCTGGAAGTCTCAGTAACGTCGGTGGATCGATACTCTAAATGACTATATAACAGTTATAGTGTTGGACCCCGACCTTTGAGTGAAAATTATAATAAGTAAAATGAAATTTAAGGAGTGTTTTGTATATGTATTGTGTAATAGATGACTTAAAGGATCTTAATAAGAAAAAAAATGATTTGATCTTGATATCTTTGGAGTTTTGAATAAATTGGGATTGGTTGTGAATGTTAAAGTGGATGAGTTCATTGAAATGAAGTTTAATAGCAAGAATTAAAGAGAAAAAGTGAGAAAACATGAAAAGTTTGACTTTTGGCCATTAATAGTTGACTTTTGATTTAGGCATAATTTGAGATAATGATCTACACGAAAATTGTAGATTATGTTGAGAGCTTTCTGTAGCCATAAAGTTTGTAATTTTTCGATCTCGGGAGTGAAAGCTATGATCAATCAAAGTTTTGGTGTGTTATAGGTTGACTTATATTATGGTTGAAGCTTTGACTAGAAAATTTACATAGTTAGAGGTAAATTGAGCCTTGAAGTTCTTCATGAAAGTTGAAGGGTTTGATTTGATCTTTATTTTTATATAAAGTATAGAATTTTTTGATTAATAAATAATAAGTTATGATTTTTACAAGTTTATGTTATGGTTTTAGCATGAATATTAGACGACAGAATCTTTGAGCGGAAAATGGACTCCCTTAGGAGTCAAATTGATTTTTATTTCCTTCATGAAAGTTGTAGATGACTTTCTGATCTTCGCAGTGATATAAAATATGAGGTGTTCGGAATTTGCAGTTGAAAGATATGAATTTTCAAAGTTGGCATTTGTTTAGGGATATATTAAATTAGGGCAGTGCTTTTGACTGGATTTGTGACCCCTTTAGAGATGAAATTGATCTTTGAGTGCTACATGGAAGTTGTAGATCTTCCTTCAAGCTTTCCATAGAGACCAAATTTGTCAAATTTAGAGTTCGGGAGCAAAAGATATAGTTTGAAAATTCTAAAATTTTCTACAGCTCTAGATTCTATCCTTAGGCGTGCCCACGCCTAATCTTCGAATCTTGCCTTTGCTTATAACTTTTTTGTTTGACATCCGATTGAGTTGGTTTTCGAAGCGTTGGATTCCTAAAACAATGAATTTCATTTTTATGTAAAAATTTGTGAATTTTATGAGATTAAATTAAGGATGATTAATTTAATCAAAGTGAGTCAGGAAATTTTTCGAACATAGTTCAGTATTTTGAGAAATTCAGGATCTATAGAGATCCGATTGAAGTGATTCTTGCGAAATAAAGTTAAGAAAAGGGGTTACAAGTTATATGAAGAAATTAAATTTCAATTTTGCCCCTAAGATTTTTAATTTATGAATGGAAGTTCGGATTAGTGTGCAGTTTTTAGATTAGGAACATCTGAGAGTATTTTGAGCAAAACTTTTACTCTGGAAATCGAAATGATGTGATTCTTATTTTGAATTAAACTAGAAAAATAGGGCTACAATTGTTATGAAGACATCGAATGTCAATTTTGGGATTAAGGATGTTAATTTCTGGATGGAAATAATCGTACATGGAAAATGTGTTAGAATATGAACAACCCGAAATGTTTTACGCATAACTTTTGATGTAGTGCTCCGAATTGGATGATTCTTATGGAATTATGAAATTAAGACATAGATTAACATTTCTCTATAAAAAAGTTTTGACAAATTCCTTCAGCTTGATGGTGCGAATCAAACCCGTAAGTGAGAATGGCATAAAGTAAAGTATAAGGGCAAATTCGAAAATTAGGCATATATGAAAGGGAATTTTGGTCTTTAACCAATTTGAATGACATGGCACCTAATCAATGAGATGAGTGTCATATATAGAAGAGTCTAGAAATTAAAAGAAGAGAATAAAAAGAGTGAAACACGATGATGAGAGGAAGAAGAAGAAATAAGAGAGAAAATGAAAGGGGATTGCCGTGGAGAAGAAAGAAGAAGAAAAGCTTGGAGATTTCGAAAATTTTGGGGTTTCAAGATGATTTTCGTGCTTATTTCAAGAGGAAAAGAAGGAAAATGAGGAAAGCTTCCCATGAGGCTTTGAAAAATCTGAAAAATTGAGAAGAGAAAGGTAAGAGAAATTGTTTTATCTTTGAGTTTTTCTTCGAACTTTGGTTTAGAAATATGGAGAATTGTATGGGTTT
>JANZLF010000009.1:18564251-18575474 GCA_026546835.1 Erythroxylum foetidum
GGAATTTTGTATTTTTATAACCTAATTCGGGTAATTGGGCCGGCCCGAAATTTTTTGGAATTACCCGACCCCATCCCGAAAATAATTCGGGTAATACCCGAATTATCCGAATTACCCGAAATTTGAAATTTTTTTACCCGAATTAATTCGGGTCGGGCCGGGTAATCGGGTCGGGCCGGGTAATCGGGCCGGTCCGAATAATGCTCACCCCTAAGTAGAATAACAGCCTGTTAATGTCATACGCCTAACTAGAAAGCAATGTATAGTCAAATCTAATCATAAGACACAACAACAAACAACAAAACCCAGTCAGAATTTCGCTGAAAAATAAAGTTTAGAGAGGTTTAGTAGTATGCAACTTATCCCTATTTGTTAGGGAGATTATTTCAGACAAATCATAAGTCAACTAAAAGATATTATTCAAATCCACTGATGTTATTGTTGTAACAAAGCTTTCCAAAAGATAAACCAACTATCAACAGCAAAAAATATTCTTCAACTTACACCAACAAATTAGTATGAGAATAAAAAACTTAATAATGAAATAAATATCAAGATTTACGTAGAAAATTCACAAGTCAACTGACAAGCAAATCTACTAAACTGAAAAAAGGATTTACAAAGATTGATCGCTCACCTCACAATAACAAATAGTCTCACAAAGTTTCAGGATTGATACGATAGTTGATTTAATATCAACAAACTGTTAAACAAATCTAAAAACAATCCAAAAAGGATGAGAATACAACATTACTTTAGATAAATATGAGCTAGCTTATTTTGTTTGTTGTTGGATTAGGGAGCTTTCACAAACTCATGCCCTAGAGAAAATGAATGCATCATTGAAAAGAAGATGGAGTCTGGTTTTAGATTGATATTGTTGTAAGTCATCAAATGGAAATGTACTGGTTACATGTGTATTGACTGAGTTGCACTTGTTTCTTTCTACCTAGTTCTTGTCATTGTAAATGAAATTCTCTTGTACATTCATGTAGCATCTTTACAGTTAAAAAATTTTCCATTTTTCAAAAAAGAAAATACAACACTACTTGTCCTCTCTCTGTTTTTCCGCACTTTTAGACATCATCGTTGCACCCTCATACAAAACCTACGTCTTTTTCTCTTTTATATCTCAAAATAGGTTTTTGGCACCATTCAAGGTCATATACGGTCGTGTAAGTGAGAATGTCTCTTTAACACCGCCTTACCTGCAAATGTACACGGTCACGAAGAGATACACGATCGTCATACATGGAAGTGTATGTTATGAACATGGGTGTGCACACGACTATGTATGTTTTCACTTTTTACGTTCTTTTTCACACACCTCCAAAAACTTAGACGATTGACCTATATGCCTCATAAGTGAAGATACAAGCGTATTTCACTCTATATGGGAGTATGTGCTTACACGGTTGATATACACGATCGTGTAAGTTAAGGACATAGGCATGTAGCACCCTACACGGCCATGTCTCTCCCTAAAAGACTTTATCCATTTTGCCTTCACTTGTTCACCTTCCCCACGAACCATAAGAGTGTCTACAATCACTGAAAGTCTCAAAATAGGCCTGGACATACAACAATCTCCCTCTCTAGCCCAATTATAGGGAAGACATGTTATAATCTAACATCTCCTTGGGATACGTCCCGACAAACTTGCTACATAGCTCATCTTTGCTTCTGGGAACAACTTTAGTCAACATATCAACATCATTCATGTCTGTATGAATATTCTTCAACATCAATTGTTTCTTCTCAATCACATACCTCTATCAATGATATATGAAATCTATATGCTTTGTAAAAAAATGATATATAGTTTTTTTTCTCTAGTCAATAAGAGCTTAACTATCATAAAATGCTATATAGTCTTCTTGCTTCACATCCAACTTTTAAAGGAATCTTTTAAGCCAGAGCTTCTCCTTACAAGCTTCCACTACAGCTACTTACTCTACTTTAGTCATAGATAAAGCTGCACACTTTTGTAGCTTAGATAGTCATAAGATAGATCCCTCTGCAAATTTGAACAAAAAGCCTGGAATGGATTTTCTTCCAATCAAGATCTTCAGCAGATTTTCATTCGTCAAATATTCTAGAGTTGATTCACCATCACCAAAAATTAAACTTCACTTTGACGTGCCTTTCATGTATCTCATAATCTATTTTATTGCTTCCCAGTAAACCTTCCCTAAATTTGATAAGAATTTGTTCACTATCCTAAAAACTTGAGCAATATTTAGCCTTGTCTACACCGTTACATACATTAAAGACCCTACTATAGATGAGTATGGAACATAGGGCATATCATCTTTCTCCTTTTATGTTGAGGGACATAGACGCTTACTCAACATGAAATGAAGTGCTGGTGGCATGTTAATTGGCTTGACATGCTTCATATTGAATCTTTTTAACAGTTATTTAATATATCTCTCTTAAGATAACCACAATCTCCTACTCTTCTTGTCTTGAGTTATCTTCATGCTTAAATTTTGTTTTTTAGGTCCCAAATCTTCCATATCAAAAGATTAAACAAATCTCTCTTCATCTTTTAGATTCTTCCAATGTCTTGACCTACAAGCAATATATTATCAATATATAGAAGAAGAATGATGAAGTTATCACATGTGAACTTCATGAAATACACAAAAGGATCGACATAAGCTTATTTGTAATCATGATTCGTCATTTACTACCACTGCGTCAAAGCTTGTTTTAACCTATATAGTTTCTTTAACTTACAGACTATATTTTCCATACCTTTAGCTTTGAAACCTTCTAGCTGCTCCAATTATATCTCTTTTTTCGAATCTTCATACAAGAAGGTTGTTTTAATATCTAATTATTTGTGTTCAAGATCTAAAAGGTAGTCAAACCTAAAATTGTTCAAATTGAGGTCATCTTGACTACTAGTAAGAAGATTTTATCAAAATCTATACCTTTGTTTTGACTAAACTCTTTACTACTGGCCTTGCCTTGTGCTTTACCAAGTTATCACTATTTTCTTTTAACTTGAACACCCACTTATTCTTCAGTAGCTTTTTTCCTTTTGGAAGTTTTATAAGCTTACATGTATCATTCTTTTTTAGAGAATTCATCTCTTCCTTCATAAATATGAGCCAAAGACCTTTGTCTTCACAAAATACAACCTTTTGCACATTCTCAGGCTCTCCCTTAACAGTAACCAACATGTATTCTAAACTTGAATTCCTTGTAAAAGACCTTTTCTCCTATGTCAACCTTTGAAGTTGTATATTAATAGCTTTGAATTCAGTCACTCTCCCTGCTCATTATCTTCAATAACTTCATCTTCAACATTATTTGGATGTGGTTCACATAGCTCATCATTATCAAGTCATATTTTATCATCATCAACATGTGTTTGATCATATACTTCATCTCCTTCACTGTAGACTGCTCAGTAGTAGAAGAAATTGGTGAAGCATTAACATTGACATATGATGAGCTGTTGTGTGATGATTTATCTCCTCTCAAAAGATCAGCACCTCTCTTGTACTCCTGGAATACCACAACCTACTCCTAAACAAATTTTCCTTCTATGAGGCAAAGAGTTTGAAACCAAACTAATCACCACCATATCTAACAAAGATGTAAGGTATCACCTTAAGTCAAGCTTTTTTCTCTAATCTTTGAGTATATGTCTAAATACCTTGCAATTAAAAACTCTCAGATGATAATATGTGGGATCTTTACTAATCCACGCTCTCTCAAAAATCTCAAAATCTAATAGAACTGATGGAGCTTGATTAATCAGATAGTCTACAACTCAGATTGTTTCAACTGAAAATGACTTTGGCAATATAGACATTTTAAATATGGAACGAATCTTCTCCATAATTATTATGTTAATCCTCTCAACACCATCTTTATGTTGTGGAGTCCTTGGTTTTGTCTTTTAATTTCTAATGTCTTCAAACATGTTGGAATACTCCTCTACATCATCTGTTTGTAGGTATTTCAACTTCCTCTTAGTTTATGTTTCTACCTTGACATGAAACTTTTGGAAAGTTTTAAATACTTGTTTCTTTAAATTCAACATGTATACCCAATTCTTCCTCAAAACATCATCAATAGGTATAATAACTTGTTACCTCCTAGTGACTCCTTCTCAATTAGGCCATAGACATTTGAATGCACTAACTCCATTATCTCTGACTTTCTTGTAGACTTTTCTTGAAAGAGACTCGATGCTACTTTTTAGTCAAATGACGATCATAAGGATTATGTGATAGTGGGTACTTAACTAGGATAAAGGATTTACCAACTAGCAACTTTAATCCCTTCTCATTCATGTATCCTAATTGTCAATGTCTCAAATTTAAAGAAGTGTCCTCTTCAACTATATATACTTTTCCACCACCATACATTTTAAGTGTGTCTTGTATAATAAGCAACATAACTCTCCTCAAGCAACAATCATTCCTCCTTTGGACAATTTGCACTTCCTATCTCTAAAAGTGTGCTGAAATAGTTATTGATCCAACACATTGGTTGATAATAAATTTAGCGCTTGATTAGAGATGTGTCGTACATCTCTCAAAGTAAGTAAGCATATGATGTTTATCTAAACTCATATATCACCCATACCAATAATCTTGGCAAAACTTTTATTTCTCATCTTTACTCTCCCAAATTTTCTAGTCTTGTAGTTTAAAATGGTACTCCACCTCTAGAACACAATAATAAGAAACTCCCTATCAATCAGTGACTTAGAACCTAAATTACTAACATGGAAGCATTCACTAGTTGCACAAACTAGGAACAATCTCATCATTTGTGATTGAAGTCATTGTAGTTGTATTCTTATCATCTCCATCATTTTGATGGACTTTTTTTTTCTGATCCCACTTCCACTTATAGGATAACCTCTTAATGTGTCCTGACTTATCGCAATAGTGACATGTCTTCACATATTTTTCACCTTTGGACTTTGATTGGTTTTTAGACTTGTCATGCCTTTTGGAACCCTAATCTTAACCCTTCCCTTACTTTTTATCATGAAATCCTACAATTTGTCAACTCCTATCTCCTTTCATAGGATTACTTCATTGAGTATACTCTTTTCGATACAGCTAAAGGAAGCACACCTTTAGGAATGAAGTTGTTAATTGTCACCACCAACATCTCTAAACTATCTAGTAACAAACTCAATAAGAACAAATATCAACTTTTACCTTACTTTATGTCTTATAGAATCAAAACCATCTTTGAGTTAGGTATTAGTGTAGAAGCTAATAGAAAACCTAAAGATGTTCATGACTTTGAAGTCTTTCCTGATTTACATCATCTTTTCATTTGCTATAACTTTATTTCTTCTTGTAGCCATTTTCCCTTTCTATATCACAATGATATTTGGTATCTTCCCACCCTTATGATGGATGAGATTGTTTATCTCAATCATTTATTCTGAAAAATATGTTAAACTTCAATAATATTAAGAAAAAGAATCAATACATCCTTATGACCTCATCTTAGCCTCATCTTTTAACATTCCAAATACTAATGAAGAAGGTAACTTAGACCTTTTATTTGATTATATTACTCTTCATCATATGAGATACTAATTAGTTAACAATCACATGATTAGACCCTATCAGTGATTGCAATACAACACTCTGATGATGAGGCCCTTTCACATGGCATTGGTACTCATAAGCTTCTTTTGAGTCACATCGTTAAGATATTTGTAAATGATAAGGCTCCCTCCTCTAGACCATGTTTTAAATCTACTATAGACTCTTGCTTTGACGAACTTAAGGCTTAGGTCACCATACCTCAATGTGAATTTCAGTTTTTTTAAGATAGCATTGATGACCTATTGCTTCATTACAAGAAATTGTATTTTTAGTGAAAGTAAAAGTTGTCACTAAAAGTAGTAATATTTGTCACTATTATTAATAGTGTTCAATCTTTGTAGTCGTCACCTCCCGTCACAAATACCTCTGTCACTAATGAAATAGTGACTAATTTAAAACATGGTCACAATTATGTAACACTTCTGTGACAAAATTTTGACACCAAAACTTGTGAAATGTGTGACAAAATTATATGGTCACAATAACTGTATATATTTATAACAAGTTTATCATCACAAATAATATAAAGTAGTGACGAATTAAGTTGTAACAATACTTTATTTTATTGTGAAAAAATTCCCGACACTAAAACCTATCAAATGTGTGACAACACTATATGGTCACAATAACTGTATTTATATATTATAAGTTTGTTGATACAAATAATATAAAGTAGTGACGAAAAAAGTTGTAACAGTACTTCATTATATTGTGACAAAAGTGCCGATGTTAAAACCTATGGAATGTGTGACAACACTATATGGTCACAATAACTTTACATATTTATAACAAGTTTGTTGACATATAATATGAAGCAGTGACGAATAAAGTCATAACAAATGCCCATTACTTCTTGGTCACTAATATGTTAATAAAAAAGTGTCAACATCATTTCGTCACAAAAATAAAAATTGATTCTTACAAAAAGTATTATCACTAATGTGTTTATTATTATCACAAATAAAACTATCAATTCATCGACGGAATTACATTAGCTGTAAAAGAAATTTGCATCAGTGGCTATATTATCTAATAGATTTCGTCACAAGTATGAAAGTTATATGTTACAATAATATTGTCACTAAATAAAGAATATATATTACAATAAATTTATTACTGATGCCTTATCATATACATCTGATATGTATAACAAATCTTCACTAGAAAACCCAATGATTGAAGATGTTAAGTAGGCATCAATGTATCTTTTCACCTACAACAGAAATTGTGAAATGACAGAAGGTAACAAAAAGAAGGATGTCTTGAAATTAATAACAAATGTAAAATCATTTAAAGAGCAAGCAATACCAAATCGAGAGCATAAGAAGAGGTATCAAAGTCAGATGGAAGTGGATAGGAAGATTTCTTAAAAATCATGCCGAATATTAATGTTTCAACTTGCAAAATGTAATTTTGTTACAAAGGAAACAGAGAATGAAACCAAATTGAACTTCAAAAAGTTAAATCATATACCTCTTCAGCACTTCCTCCAACGTGATCATCATTCAGGGTTTGTCCATGGTCGCCCATAACAAGAAGGAAAGTGTTTTCATGCAAGCCACCTGAACTATACTCACCATCTAGAATTTCGATAAGCTTCTGCAGTAGAATTTGTGGTAAAGCATTATCAAATAAGAATTAAGCATGCAAGAAAGGTTAAAACCAATAGACAAAGGTAGCTTGATAATGGAAACAAGATGAGCTTATTCCACCATAAGCAGCAAATATACAATGAGAAAGTTCACATGTATAGTGGAGTAAATGAATAAGCAACCAATATGTATTGAGAAACTTCACATGTATGGTAGAGTCAATGAAGGTAGGACATCTGGAATAATTGAATACCCAAAATTTTGCAAACTTCACCTTTCAATTACTAAAGACCAATAAAAGCTTAATTTCTAGTTCACTTCTTATATTGTTTCCAAAAAAATTCCAGGCATCAATCTAACAATAATAGCTGAAAGTTTGTGTCTTTCTTATGATTTCAACAGGGACTTTTGGAACACCAATAAGTATTAAATTTAAATGAAAGGAAAATGAAGAAGTAGTTTAGTTCATTTTGATGAGAAAATTTCATTTTGATGTTTCGCTAATATATTCCACATGGCATGGCCCAAGTCATTAAGCTAAATTTTATTTCTATAATTCTTATAGGTGTGGAATTTTCAATGTTCATTTCCAATATTAAATTTTGAGTTCAATATATTTCAAAACTTGTTGTACATGATAAAGGGACTAGACCACAATGGAAGTACTTCGACAAAAGGTCAATTGTGATTATGCTTAAAAAGTAATTTGGTACACATTTTGGTTTTATAAACGTATTTCAACTTGGATGATTAATTTAATGTTTTTCCATAGCTTAATTTTAACATATATCAATTGGAACAATTTCTTAAACCCTAAATTTTACATTATTTTACGAAATTTATCCTGGCTAAAGGTCATTGTCAAAATTAGGAAGCATGATGTGAATTAAAAGGCCTGAAGGAGAGAATTCTAACTGTTTCTTCAATTTCTCCATAAAGCTTGTACATCTGAACACAAGCCTTAAAAAATAAAATTTAAATGAAAGGAAACGCAGAAAGAAAAACTTCCAAAATGGTTGAACTTTAACCAAAAAAACAGTGTGGTAGATTTATGATGTCAACAAGCTTCAATATTTTTGACCCTATCAAAAGTATATGGACACTATCAACAAGCTCAGGAAATATTTTGGCATAACTTTTGTGCATAATTAAGAAACCTACCTCTAAAATGAGATTGTACTGCTCCAACTTTTCTACCATTGGCAAAGAGTCAACTCCATATATATATCTAGCATGATCCTGCAAAGAGATTACCCAAATCCACCCTCATGTATTCAATTTGATAGATAACTCATAATGACTTACACATGTACACACAAATTTGCAAAACCCATCAATCAAACAAGAGATATAAATATTTTGCTATTTGCAACTGATAAAATGTCAATCATACCACCCCAAGAAAATGAGCAATAAGAACATCCCAATCTTCTTGAAAAGGGGAAGGAAAAAGGTGTTCGATGCACCCATCATCAACCTGAAACAATAAGTTTTTGGTATATTATGAAATGTGAGGAATTGACAATGAGAAAATAATACAGAAGCCATAATGCAATACCTTATGAAGATCTTTAACATTAAAAGAAGGATAGGGATAAGGTTTGTTAAAATGTTGAGGAAACAGCTGAACCCATGTATCATCACCCATCATCACTACACATTTCCCTTTGAGAACCATCTGCAACAGGCAAAATCTTGTGAAAATGATATTGGAGGAAGAATTTTCACTGTTTAACAATAATTGAATCAACAATAAAGAAATCAAAATAAAATTTGGAGTGAAAGTGAAAGATAGACCCAAATAATATCTGGGAAATGGAAGAGATGGGAATAGCAACAACATAATTAACAATAATGAAAAGAGACCTGTTGTAAGAAGTTGTCTTCAATAATAGCAGGAGTACCAAAACTATTACCAACATCTATAACTGTCGGTAGTCTACCAATAGTCAAACCCTGATATATTTAAAACATCATATAAACACAATCAAAGTGGTACCAAAAAACATGAAAAGTTTTTGTCAGGAATCATTGAATAATTAAAGAATAAAAACTTAAAAAGTTAAAACACTAGTGAAGACCTTCAGACGTTGAGGACTAGTTGTAGGGGGGTCTGCAATAGCTTTGAAAATATGTGAGGCCTAACACATAACAAACACAATAATACTCAAAAACAAGAATCAATAGCCACGAAACAATTTTATTGAATAAAATCCGAAATCAAATCATTTAGAAATTCGAAAAATACATCCCATCTTTGAAACCTAACAAGAAATCTACTCACTCATATTCATGTTCAACAAAATAAATATCAAAGCAACGAGAATAAACATTAGAGTAAGGAACGAAGAACTCTGGTGATTCTTGGACATAAACTTTAAAAACCCAGGTTTGAAAATTGGTCTCGCAGGTGTGGCGTCGTCTGGGTCTCGCAGCTGTGTGTTTTTCTCTTCGTGCGATAGTTCTCTCCGTATGTCGTGCATCTGCGTCTAGTCCCTTCATGCGTCAAGCCTTGGAGCTGCCGCGTTGTGTCTTATGTGTGCGTCCCTGTCTTGGCTTTGTTTCTTGTACGTGAGATAGCCATTGCATCAGGTCTCCCAGCATGCGTCAAGCCTTGTCTCCGTGCGTGAGGTAGTCACCTTGTTTGTACAGTCCTCCTTGCCGCTGCTCTCTTCGTACGTTTCCCCCTTCTGTTGCCACGTCTCCCACTCCTCTCCAAATTTAAACCTAAAACGTTCAAACGTTTTCTCTCCTCAAAATGTCACCTAGACCACCACTTTTTTTGACTCTCATGTGTTGCCGTTTTGGACTATTCTCCTACTTTATACTATGTCATTTTTAATTCCCATCTGTTGCTATGTTGCTTCTTGATTTATCAGGCGCACAAAAAATTTCCAAACTTCCTTAATTATTAAATTGCAAGGCAAGCTTCTTCATTCCAAAATTTTCTCCATGATAGATTTGGTGTGATTTGAAACCAAACTTTATGCTTTCTACAAAGAAAAAAGAAAAATAAAATAAATAACAAACTCAATGAAAATAAATAAATTAACTTAAAAATGATACTAAAATGAATGAATGAATATGCAAAATGAATGCAAATACTACAAGGAAATCGTTTAATAGCGACGGACATATACCTACGGAACGTATATCGTATGCAATTTGCGACGGAACTCCCTAATCCGTTGGTGAAAGAAAGAAACGTTGCGACGGTAAAGAAATCCGTTGCCAACGGTAGAGGGAAAATTTTGCGGGGAGTTATAGCGACGGCAATATGCCGATGAATAATGTACCATCTGTAAATAGGGACGAAATTATATTTTGGTCGGCAAACTTGTTGGCGGGAGAATTTTCACCGACGGAAATAAGCCGTCAGTATATTTCAAAATGGAATCGGGAAACTAGGTTAGCAAGTTTAATGCTGCGATGGTTTTTTTTAATTATGCCGACGGATTATTCCGTCGCCAAAATAGAATTAAATCCCTGCGCAACCATCCCTCTTCTCTTCTTCCCCGACTCTCCTCTTCTCTTTCTCTCCTCTCCTCCGGTGACGTTGAGCCACAGTGAACGTCCGACCAGCCTACCCCGTGTCCAGCGACCTGTGTCTTCCGTCTTCTCCGGCAACGTGCTGCTTCATCTCTCCTCTGGTGGATCCGAAAGTAATGGGTTTTGTGGGTTGTGGTTTTTGTGATGTGGTTTTGGACTGATTTAATCCATTTCATTTGTTTATTTAGGTTTGATTGGTCTTGTGTGAATGTTTTGGATGTATATAATGGAAAGAATTAAAGGATTTGTGTGTAGATAGGGTTGAGATGGTTTTGACCTCAAGGTGTTTGATGAAATTCTTAGGAGTTGTAGAACTAAACTAGTATCATTATATGAGTGTTCAAAGTGTGTATGAGGATTATAAAGATGATATGCTTACATTTAAAAGTAGTAAAGAGGAAAGCATCAAACTAGTATGAAGGAAAAGAATGAACTTAAAATTTGAATTAGGAATGAGATTCATAGCAATTTATAAAGTAAACTGA
>JANZLF010000009.1:18580112-18605462 GCA_026546835.1 Erythroxylum foetidum
AACATCATAAACACTTATAATCTCCACTTATTTACTTATTCATAGGCCTAATCACTTTATAACAATGCAAACAACAACATCAAATCATAAACTTCTCAAATCTTAACTAAATTGATTCATCCAAAACCTCAACTTTCAAACATGTCATCAAGCTGTCACTAACATCAATTTTATATGACATTATAACTTGTATCAACTATAACTTTTCATTCTGATCTCGAAAACATGCATACTTGATCTCGTTGGAAAGATAAAAGATCAAGCTACAACTTCAAAGAAGGCAACTTTGGCCAATTCTAAATCGATCATTCTCTAATTTCCTTTAAATCAGCATATACACATTTAACATTCATCCTAACTTCACTTTCTTAATTGCACTACATTTATCACAATTTAACTATGATTTGGAATTTACCCAAATCTCAACCTCAATGCATATGTTTTCTTACTTCCCATAGCATCTTGTCATTCATAATCTCTTACTTTTCCATAATGTCTTACATAGCTAAATCATGATTCATGCTTAAGGCTTCTCAGCCCATCATCATACACAAATCACATTACCTCATCTATAACACAAATCATATACAAAACACTCATTTAATTTCATTTTATTATTTCTAAATTTCGCTTCAAGATTTGGGGTCCAACATATCAACTTATATTGCACGTGAGATAGTGGCCAATAGCTGATTCTTTGAAATGTAACATGGACGTTGGCAATTTTTTAGGTTAATTGCAAAATGAGTGTTAGCATTGTCACGGCCTCGCGGGGAATGACTAAAATTAATTTACGACGGGCTTCTTCCTTCAGTTCCCATATTGTATTGTTTCTGATTTCCCTCCAAAGTCCAAATAATACAATTAAAATTAATTGTATTGTTTCTGATTTCCCTCCAAATAATTAAACTCTGAACTCCAAAATCCAAATGCTTTGCATCTCTCCATTCCCACCATTATGATACCGCCGGTTCAGTTCCCATATTGAATGTGCTCGTTCAGATGATTGAATTTGAGAGCCCAGAGAAAAAGAAAAAGAAGTATGCTTTCAGAGCCTCATCATACAAGAACTACCGAAAAGTGCTCAGAACAGAAACTTCTGATTAATTTCTCTGCATCAGACGCCCAAGTATTCAATTTCTTTCCTCACATTCTTTCTTTGTTCCTGTTCATATTGTTTATTAGTTTCGCTACTACTCCGATTCCCAAGCAATTCTTTCTGCAGTTACTTTTATTCTTCTGTGAATAATCCGTACATTATATGGTAATTAGTAACGTTGTGTATATATATATGTGGACCATCAGTTCATCTATTGCGAGGGTTTAATGAGTTTGATATCCATTTTCGTTCTTAATCCATTGCGTTAATGTAACCGTCAAAGAGTTTGGTTGATCATTTTATGATTAGAAATGAGAACTTCTCTGATGTGTTCCTTTTTGTGGTTGTGAGATTAGGTGGCGGAACTATGGAGTTTGATTCTACTCATAATCCGTTTGAAGATACCATGCCTTTTGATGATTTAGTCCTTAACCAGACGAAGGAATTTGATTATCATACTCAACTAGTTGATTGTGTAGACCCTGCTGAGTATGACGATGATACTGATGATGATGATGAGAAGAAGATTGTGCTTGATAGTGAGGATGAGGAGATTTCTGGGACCAAATTTTTCGAGTTTGGGACTGATGAACCTTTTAAGCAGTGGAAGGATGAGTCTTCGAAGAATTCTGAATGTGGTGAGGGTCACTACTTGTTCAATTTGCATTAAGGTTTTGATTTAGAATCAGCATTTGTTATTTTCTAGAATTTATCCTCTTGACTTATGACTCAATGGGAAATCTTTTAATTGCTGAAGGTGATATGGTTACTATCAAAAGCACCAATCACATAAAAGATCTCCCTCAGTCGCCTTCTTGTAATCAAGAAGTTCCAAGATTAAGTTATTTTCAGTCTGAGGAACCTGGAGAATCATCTCAGTCCAACGCACTTGCTTTTGTCGACAATTTTCTATTATCAAATGATACCGGGCATTCTCCAGATAAGCCTGTAAGTATGGTCAGGAAGAACTTATCATCTCTATCTTGCGCAAAGGGATCTTATAGTTTGGCTAAATTTATGCAAGCCAGAAAAGATATTGGAAAAATTGGAGCCTTTGAATGGGATAATGGCGAAAGGCACTGCAGCATAGACGTCCATAGTGATAAAGTCAATGCCTCTTTCATTTTTTGTGGAGATCAGCAGCAATCTGTAACAAATAATTGGAGTTCTAGGAATGTGGATGGTAGTGCAAGCAGCTGCTCAGGGAATGAAGTAGCAGGACTGCCTCATCCAAACTCAGAAACTCAAAACCATGCAAGCCATATAGAAAGGCAATCTGAAAATGTTGAAAACAAACAAAATGAGGAGTTGCATCCGGTCTTATCTGGCCAAGAATTTGAAACAGATATGCTTGACACAGTTTTTAGCACTCAAATGGCTGCTGAAGCTATTGAAGCTTTAGCACATACACCGCCAGTTCCAAAAAGTGCTTATGCTTATCAGGTCCCTGAGAAGTTGGTCGTAGATTCTCCAAGAAGTATACCAGGTAATAAAGTTTCTTCTTTAAGGACTTCCCTTGGGCAGGATGCCTCCATTCATGCAGAAAGCACTGCTGGAGAGTCGAAGAAAAGTAAGTGTCTGGCAACAAATCAAACCTTCAGTTTGTCTAGGAATGACTTCATCTATGAGTTAGATGATAAGTTGATCAGGAAAAAGATAAAGAAAGAAATAGCAACATATGCATATTCATCAAAAACAGTTAAAACTTCCTCATTTAGCAAGGAAAAAGTGCAAGGAAGTTCTGTTGGTCATCTCACTGAATTGTGGATAAAGGGAGAAAATTTCCAAGTCGACAAGAATGGACCAACTGACATAAAAGATAGATCAAATAGTGTCGTGAAAAAGGATGTAATTACTTATATAACAAGGAGGAGTTATTCCAGTGTTAGCCCCCCTGACCTGCTCAGTTCTGTAGGAAAATATGATCAAGTCGACAAGCAAGCTAGAAGCTATAAAGTTAGTCAGAAGAATGGTTCTATCCAGGAGGCGTATGACTTGTTTAGTTCTTTAAACTTAGAATCATGGAGATGCCCCAAACGTAAAAGAAAACATTGTAAGCCCCCAAGTTGTGCAAGCAGAACTCGCGACCTCTGCAATTCATTTACAACTTCTGACGTGCTGAGTTCATTTGCAAATTTCCAAGGCAATGAGGATGGACCAACTTACTTAAAGGATAGATCAAGTGATATCATGAAAAAGGAGCTAATCACTCATACGAGAAAAAGGAATCAGTCAAGTGTTAGCCCCCCTGACGTGCTCAGTTCTGTAGGAAAATATGATCCAGTCTACGAGCAAGCTGGAAGCAATAAAGTTAGTCCAAAGAATGGCTCTATCAGAGAGGCGTATGACTTGGCCAGTTCATTAAACTTGCAAGCACGGATGTGCCCCAAACGTAAAAGAATGCATTGTAAGCCACCAAGTTTTGTGAACAGAAATCGCAACCTGTGCACTTCATTTACAACTTCTGAGGGAAAACAGAAACAAAAAGGATCGTATAGCCAGCAATTCGTAAAGCCATTCCTTTCGAAAGAGCTTATTAGGTTAGGCGTCCATGAGCCAAAACCAGATTTTGCATGGAGAAATTTGAGGATACGAAGAAGCATGGCGCATATTCGAGTGTTGTTTAGCCAGCATTTGGATGACCATATCATCAAGCAGCAGAAAAAGGTGGATTTCTTTTAATAATACATATAATAACATGGTAACTTGCAACTAGTTTACTTTCGTATTTCCCTTGAACAGATCTTGACCAGGTTGGGAATTTCCACTGCCTCATTCATAAATGATGCTACTCATTTCATAGCAGACAGATTTATACGAACAAAGAATATGTTGGAAGCTATTGGTTGTGGTAAACCAATAGTCACTCATTTATGGCTTGAGAGCTGCGCGCAAGCTAGCTGCCTTATTGATGAGAACAATTTTATCTTGAGAGATGCTAAGAAGGAAAAGGAAATTGGATTCAACCTGGGTGTTTCACTGGCTCATGCAAGGCATCATTCACTTCTAGAGGTGGTTTTCTTTATTTTGGACAGTTTTAGTAATCAGCTAGTGTTCTTTTTCCCTTGAGCACTAACATCTGCTCACTCACCAGGGTCGAACGGTCTTGATTACACCAAATGTAAAGCCTGATGAAGAGACGATTAGTAGCTTGGTCAAGGCAGTTAATGGCCAGGTATATATCAATTTGATCAAGAAAATAAAGTTGATAAAAGAAAGTAAACAGCAGGAGCTATAGATGAATAACACATTCTGTTTCACCCAAAACAATGTTAACTGCAAAATTTTGACAAATAAAGCTTTAGTCATTTCTTTTCTATGTTTATCATGGAGAGAACTGGTTTTCATTCTGTAGAATCTAGTGAAACTGAGCAGACTATAGTCATGGTTCCCACTCTGCAACCTTTGTGGTAAGTATGTGGAGTGTCTTTTTATTCAGGATAACTCGTTATCTTTGTCTATATTCAGCATTTCAAGATAATGAGCTCTGCTTATGTGGTTCCCTTTTACACTTCTTAAAGTCATATTTACTGTATCTTTCTCACTGATTGCATTTGCATTCCGTTTCTCGACAAATAAGCTTCAGACAGTAGCTATGACAAGGGTCTCTGCACTGATGATTCAAGTTGAGTTGTTAATTCTCTCGTGTGAAGAAGATCACGCAATTTGTGCCCCATTCCTTGATAAAGGTATCGGTGTAAGCAATCCGTGCTCTTTCGGTTGAGGATTTTAATATCTGCAATAAATATTCCAAATACTTGCAGGAGTTGCAGTTTACAGTACAGAGCTCTTACTGAATGGAATAATCATTCAGAAACTAGAATATAAGAGGTGGGACTATGAGAACATCAATCCATGTAAATGATACAAATCCAGCATAGCCATGATCCTGGAGGATGGATAAAATTTATTTTTTGAATATAGTATTATGCCTTTGAGTAACAAATGGTTTTGCCAACAGCTTACTTCTTCCTTAATGTTGGTACAAATTACAGGCATCAACTCTTCATGAATGTGGCCCGTAACAACAGCTTCAGGAGAAGGAAAGACGTAGTACCTGTCTAATGATACAGTTTGGATCTTTTCCAAGCAGTTTTCGAGTTGGATCTTGGAAAATCTACATGTAGCTAAATGAAGTACTGCACCTTGGAAAGCATCCTGAAAATTGCTGTCAGTTACTTCAGAACCTTTATGTAGGTGTAAATGGTCAATAGTTTCACTAGTGGACTCATTACCCGTTTTGAGCGAATTTCACACTGAAGAGGTAAAGAATAGCTCCTTACAGATATAGTATGTTCCCAGTAGTTTGATGCCAATTAACGCCGTCAAAGACATGCCTGAGATCAGCACTTCAGTGTCCAAGTACCTCATAAATGTTGCATGGGGAAATAGGATTCCTGTGCTTGCAGATAGTTATTACAATAAGAGGAATATAAAACTAATACACAAGTTCATAGCACAAGGAGAAGGCCAAAGCTTCAGTTTCCCTTGAACATAAAATCAAATCATTTGCAACTTGAACACAGCCCCACGTAAGGCCAAAACTGTGGTGATTCCAATTTCATTCCCGCCCAGATACAATCCTAAACCTCTAATTTTCCAGTTCAATTTCATCAGCCCACAAAAGAGAAGTATACACAAAGGTTTCCAAAGAGAATGAAGTTGCCGAAGATCCACACTTCAATAAGATGCAAATATAAAGCACCCAAAAATTGATGAGACTAATGACTGGCTTCAGGAGCTGGGGCATTGGCGTTGAAGTTATCAAAGCCTCCACTTGATGTCGCTGGAGGTCCTTGGTAAGAACCAGGAGGAACCATGGATGGCGCACCTGTAGGAGGAGCAGGCGCTGCTGTACCTCCGGAAACAGTTGGTGGAGCAATCAGTGCAGGAGGCCTTGGAGTTGAAACACCATTTAAATGACCCGGTATGCTAGGAGCACCAGGTGGTGCCATCATGGGCATAAAACCTGCCAATTAGTTCAAAATGATGAAATATTTGATTTATTTTAACTATAACAACACTCAGTTGGTATGAATACACGAACAAAAGAAGAAAGTGGAAATCTATACGTATCAGTCCATGGCACGTGAGTTGCAAGTGGCAGCAGTTTTCCCAGAAACACACACTCACCATTCACAATTTTATATAAACAATCACACAGATATGATGCAATCATAAAACTAAGATATGCGTACTGGCCAAAGTAAAAGTAACACAAAAAGTATGCATGGATCATTAGAAAAATCCCATGCCATATAAATAAGCAACTGAAACAGCGACAAGGCATTGACCAACAACCAGAACTCGACCTTAAACATCCACATATGCCAAAGCTTGTGGCGAGAAACAGAAAGCACAATCTCACGGTTAAAACTACCTGGAGCACCGGGAACAGGTCTGGGTAAAACAGGAGGCCTAATTGCATGGTATGGAGCATTCCCTGGAACAGGCATTACGGGTGTCGGTAGAACAGGAAGTCGAGGCCTTTGAGCCAGTAAATGCTGGTTGTATGCAGCTCCAACCTGCTGGAATGCCGCTGCTTGGCCCAGATGTTCTTTTATTCTTTGGTCAATCAAACTTTGGGTTTGTTGCTCCTCAAATTGTTGATAATAGGATCTCACATTAGCCTAACAGTTTTCCACAACATTCAAAAACATGATGATAATCAATATTTCCAAACGATTAACACCTAAGAACAACAATTGTGAAAAGTACCTTATGTTTGTAACCAGCATTGTGCTGTTTCCTAACAGAGGGCTGAAACATTCCAAAGCAAAAAAAATGAGCAATGCAAGACATTAAATTTCAACAGATAAAATGAACAAAACCTACAGAATCGTGGGTCAAGTATGTGTCACAGTAGTCACAGTAATACCTGCAAATTTCAAGTTCATAAAATGAAAATTCAATCCTCTGTTCCGATGTGAAGGGAAAAAAAAGATACTACTATTAACGAGAAATATAGATATAACAAATAATGAAATTGAAAACCAACGCGTACCGAGGCATGATCCAGAATCCTAAAATTAATGGTTGGTCAGATCAGAAACCCTAACTGAGAAACAGAGAAATCCAGGAAGGAGATGGTCTCAGTAGCGGTAGTAGTCCATAAGAGTTGATGCTCCCGTAGTTTCAGTGAACCGTTCACTTTTAATGATGAAGTAGGACCAGCGCAAGGTCATCCGATCCAACGGTTGCAAAGGGGCAACCCACCTTTCATTTGATTGGTCTTTCTAGGCAGTTGTTTTGTTGTTTTAGTCGTTAGTGTGGATAGACTAAGATGCTGTCGTTTTCCCGTCTAAATGACGTAAGCATCTAACCAATCACTCCCCTTATTCAAAATCCCAAATTTCCGGGAAAGGCAAGAAAATGAAGGAAAATCTCGGTTCCACAAATTCTTCGCATTCAGGTCTCTTGCATGGCCTCTGTTGCTTCATTCTGAATCATACTTTATGACTCGCAGAAGTCTTGCTTTGTTATTCATTCTCAACTTGTCTTAAAAGGTATTTTTCTCATGTCCAGTTAATAATGTCGATGGAATCCAGAAGTTGGTGGTCAAACCCTCAAAAATCATCTACCATTTTGGGACTAGCGGGCTTGCCGTTGCGGTTGCCACAGGCATCACGCATCCTTTAGGTTATTTTTCTTTTTGGTTGTCTTACTCAGCCTTTGACTGCATGCAAGTGATGTTGTGGTTCTTGTATATTTGTTCTGTTTGGTTTTTAATTATAATATGAATGATATCTTTGATTTCATAAGAGATTGATTCCTTAAGTTGGTGCAGCACATGATGGATTTTGCATATGAATTCTTGAGTATCTCAGTTTCGAGCAACTTCTAACATAGCCTGGAGCAAAGCAAGTTGCTTTGATATTGTTACCGTGACCATGTTCTGTGGTATGCATAGAAATAATATGGAACCGTGGCTATTATGAAGGTTGGGCTTTGCCATCGCATTTAGATCTTTAAGTAGATAAAAAGTACGTCAAGGAGCATTGTCCTTTTTTTTTTCAATTGCTCGTGTCTAAATGGAACTTCCAGAAAATGAGGCAAGCCTTTTATGCCTAGTGTTCAAAAATAGGAAACTGGAGATGGGTTGTGCAAGCTTAAATGTTACTTTAAAATGTGGTTAATGGGTCAAGTTATGAGAAGACAAAGCTGGTGTGTTTTTTCTGATGATTAGATTTTTTTATTGATTTTAATTGATGGATCCTGGTGAAAAACTATATTTTAAGAATAATTGCAAGTAAATATACCTGGAAAAGAAAATTATAAAGATGAACAACAGGTATTTCCTCATTGTTGGATGATTGATAGCTGATACTGCATTACAGATGTACTCAAAGTTCGGTTGCAAATGCAACTTGTTGGACAGAAAGGTCCTCTGACTGGGATGGTATGCCAACAATGTGTGACTATTTCTCATTTGTTTTTTTGTTTGATAACCTTTTTTTCATTTAACGTTTCACCTCATTATGCAGGGACGTTTATTTTTTCAACTATTGAAAAATGAAGGATCAGGGGCACTGTATCTGGGATTGACACCCGCACTTCTTAGGTCAATTCTTTATGGAGGTCTCCGTTTAGGCCTGTATGAACCCTCCAAGTATGTATGTAATTTGGCTTTTGGATCAACCAATATTTTGGTCAAGATTGCATCGGGAGCTTTTGCTGGTGCAATTGCGACTGCACTGACTAATCCAATGGAAGTTCTCAAGGTATTCTAATTAATGTGCTCTAGATTTTTTCTTCCTCAAGCTGACTTTCTTTTATTAGGTTCGGCTTCAAATGAATGCAAACGATAGACGAGGGCCTATTGCAGAAATGCGGAGAATTGCTTCTGAAGAGGGAATAAGAGCCCTTTGGAAGGGAGTAGGCCCTGCTATGGCCAGAGCTTCGGCTTTAACTGCATCACAACTAGCAACATATGATGAAACCAAGCGGGTCAAGTTCTAAGCATGCTTTTTTTCGCTTTGAGTATACGCGAAGTAATCTCTACAGTTCTTAGTGTTTATTTGTTTCAAATTCTGTATGAAAGTCTGTCTTATTCTTGAATTTTTCTCCAATTGTCCATGATGCAGGCTTTGCTTAGGTGGACTCCATTGGAAGAAGGATTTAATCTTCATCTAATGTATGCAACTGCTTTTAACATCATTCTTTATTCTGATACACCAATCACAATAAATGTTCATAGATGCCCATTATAGGGGCTCTCCTAATTGTATTCTTCTGATTCTTATCAGAGGAAAAATTAAGGATCAGAAATATACGAGGATATAAAATTTTGATAATGCTGTGTTACCAAGTTAGTTCTCGGACATTCTTAATAGATTCAATAACATACAAGGCCTAGGATGCTTGTGGTTTATTATCTGAGATTAAGCAGGGCCACAGACTGGCGACGCTTTCCCAAAATGGCTAGAACTGGTCTTCGAAGCGTCTTAGCACATTGTCTAGTTATGAAATAAATGTCCTATTCCTTAATAGCACCAATGACATGTTAGTGCGAGGCTAAGTTTAACTGTTTGTCCTATGAAGCTCGAGTACAGTCGCCGGGACAGTTAGTACCCTTATTACAGCACCAATCGACATGATTAAAACCCGACTGATGCTGCAACGAGACTCCAAAACAACCAAACGCTACAAAAATGGATTCCATTGTGCGTATAAGGTATGCACTTGCTACCCTCCTTTTCCTTTTTGTTTTTGCTTACCTCTTTTTAACAGTTAATTAAGTATGCTCCAAATCACTTGGAAAAGTGGTCTGAAAGAGAAATAGATGAAAACTATGTTAGATCTATCTGTTTTATAGTTTTGGGCTTTATTTCTCCCTCTTTTTGTTCTTGTTTGTCTTCTGGTTGTGGTAGGCAGCTTATGAATGGGGGAGAGTTAGTGCCAAGACAAGCAGAGATATTTCCCTTGTCTGACAAAAGTTTGATTTCTGCTCTCAGGTTGTCTTTACAGAAGGCCCCAGGTCGCTTTATAAGGGGTGAGGTTCTAACTGGGGCTACTTGACCAGTGTTTTCTTTATTAGTTGTATGGACTCGTGAATATTTTGAATATCTCCTTTTCTCTTATAAGTTGAATGAATAACATTTACTATTTAACTTTTGTCAGGGGCTTTGCTATATTTGCAAGATTAGGTCCTCAAACTATGATCACTTTTGTAGTATGTGAGAAGCTACGCAAACTGACTGGATTGAATTCAATCTAGTATTGGAATAATCATTTCACACTCTTTCTGCTTGCTCTTTGAATTGTGGATGGGAGGGCCTCCGTGTCAGCAAATCCAGGAAACGAGGAACATATTTCTTACTTCTTCAGGTATATTCTGTTCTGCCCATTCAATGCTTTTCTAATACATGCAACCAAAATATGGTCTGGTTTTGGTGAAAATGTAAACACTTTCGTCATTTATCACCAAAGAGGTCACTTTATTAAGTTCTATTGGAATTCTTGTGGTACACAGCCGTTCTTCTTCCGGGGTCTTATTAACATTAATCAGAATGCAAAATTGTCATCGTTGTTATTGTTGTCGACGAGACAAACATTCTTTGTGCTATTGTCATGATACATCAATAAGAGACTGCTTCCCTTTATTTTCGGATACAATTTTGTAGTGATTTTTGGCTTTGTGCGTATATATTCTATGGGTAGCCTTCTCGACTATTTTGCAGATTGATGACGGTGATAGCTTGTTCATGATAAGCTATTTTGGCTATTTTAAACAACTTGATGGACCTGTTTAGGATAGCTAACCTGTGATTGACTTTTATGGAGTTTCTTAAAGAATATTCCAAGCCCTTTCTTGCCTTTTCCTCCTAAAAATATGATTAACTGATAATAATGATCCTATGGCTATACTAAGATAAATTACGTATTTAATAGCAAATTATGTAATCAAACTTATTTTAATAATTTTAATATCTTTTATCCTTAAATTTATATCATAATTTCAAATCTACTGCCTATGTAATGAATTTACTGTGCCTGCTCGACCATCTACTGCCTTTTTGATCCATTTTGATTCAGGACAGAATTTCTTCTTCCATTCCTGTAAATGCGCACCACCATAAAAACAAGTCAAGAACATGTGAAGTGTGAGTAATATCCATCAAGTTTGAAAGAGCGAGTCAGCTTGTGTTATATGTTTTCCAAGGTCACACTCACGTCTCATGGTTTGGCGGGACAGTCTGGCGCACTTATCTTTAGGCCTTGCTTCTCACGCTAAACTACCATTGTGCCATTTCTCTCCCCTTTGACGGTCTTACCCTTCTTCTCGACGGACATCCTACGTTTTCTCCCGCAAAACGACAGTATAGAGACCCCAGCCAACTCTCTCCACCGTGTAGGTTTTGACTAAAACAGTAACAGTGAGCAATAAGCATAGGTATGATTTAAGTATTTCTTGTGGCATAGAGACAATGGAGAGTAACACATGCCGATGTCAGTGGCATTTGTCTCATTGGCACTATACCTCGTCTGGGGACAGTCGGGCACATGCTTGTCACACTACTCCTAAATTCGGATGTTCAACTTTATCCTGGAAATCGGGAAGACATTGATGTTTGATGTTGCCGAGAAGAGAGTTTCAGAAATGCCGGACAAGAGGAGGATTCAGGATTGGTGTGTCCTTTTCTCGCGAAGCGAAAAGAGTAGCTATAATAAATCTAAGGTGGGGACGTGTCATTCTCCTCGTACAATTGGCTTAAATTTTGAATTTATTGAAGGCAAATTCATCCCTAGGAGGAGATGCCATTATTAAGAAGAAATGGTATTAAAAAGCTTCATAAGGTTATAATATATGCACTTTTTATTTTGTATTTTTATAAAGAAGTTATTTTTTTGTTATTTGAATATATAATTTTATTGTTACAAAGAAAAAATTCCATCCATTGTTTCAAGATTCACCCTCTTATTAAGAGACACCATCAATTAATCATATCGAATAATTTTAATGTTTTCTTTACATGAAACAAAATTTATATAATAAACAATTTAAATTATATTTTGTGGTTTTAATTTGTACATATCCTTGAGTCTTATCATTTACCTATTAATGTTATGAATTGGATAATAACCTTATTTTAGATGAATTTATGTGGTAATTATATTGTAGATAAGTGTTAAATTCTAAATATATGGTATAAAAATTAAATATATTTAATTGCAAATATATAATTAAAGTTCAAATTCCCTGTCACTACATCTTATATGATGATTAGAACTAATTAAAGAGATGTTAATCGTATAATTAGCATTTAATTGAAGTTCCTTCTTCGGTGTGCTTAAAATGTAGTTGGCACAGGACAACTGGAGAGGAACTAATTAAAACGACTTCGACAGCAACAAACGGAGGAGACAGAGGCACGAAGGGCATCGCAGTCAGTTTCGTGGACAAACTGTTGAGTTCACCAGCGAATTGCAGGGCCCTATCGTAAATTGAGTAAAGATCGAGGCCAATTAAGCAGCATTTAATTACAATATACTATATCGAAGATCCAACTTGGTCTTAGTCATCAGAAAAGCCCCAATTTCGCAGCGACGACTCTGAAAGTGAAAAGAAAATTAAAAGAAAATCCAAACAAACAAAAAAAGAGGAAATTCCTAAGAGAGAGAAAACAAAGCATTCTAGAGGGAGAAGAAAGAACCAGAGGCGCAGACGCAGAGAGTGTGTATATCTGCGTGTGTGTTTATAAGCATTGATGGCGGAGGCTAAAAAGGAGGAGAAATCAAGCGAAGAGAGCGTGAAGCTCTTCGTAGGTCAAGTGCCGAGGAACATGACAGAAGCCGAGCTTCTCGCAATGTTCAGAGAGTTTGCCTTGGTCGACGAGGTCAACATCATCAAGGACAAGGCCACGCGCGCCTCTAGAGGTTTCTTTTCTACGCACATTCTTCAAATCTTTCTCGTTAACGATTTTTTTTTTTTTTTTTTTTGGTTTCTGCATGATTCGGAGTCATGAAGCCGTTTGAGTCGAGAGTTTTATGGTGCTTGAATCCCTAATTTGTATGGTTTTGACATTAGGTTGTTGTTTTGTAATATGTCCGTCGAGGCTGGAAGCGGATAAGGCGGTCAATGCTTGTCATAATAAGAGAACGTTGCCTGGGGTTAGTGCGTTTTGTGATCTCTACTTGTTCTTCTTTTTAACTTATGCTGGTCAAATGTTGCCATTTGTAGTGTGTCCTTACTGATCTCGACATTCTATTAGTGGATAGTTATAGCACTATTCCTAATGATTGCAAATGGCAACATGTTTGATTTAGATGGAAGTTAAAAGATGCATTGAACAAGTATCAACTTGACAGACTTCATTACCGAGGTGATCCCTGATGATTTTAGAAGCTAATCGGTTGTACAATATCGTAGGCTAGTGTAATGCAATTTTGGATTATGTGAGACCGTGTTTGGATTTGATGCCGTGACATATATGACATATGAAAAGTTCTTGAAATAAGGTGGAGTCTGTTAGAGTGTGTGATGGCAGTAGGAAAAGGGGTGGTGAGCGCGTTATTTGTGTGGAGAAAATGGAGTATCTTTACTTCTATCGAGATGATTTTAAACGAGTTCGGTTTGTTTCTTCAAAGCACAAAGACCTGGTGATCATTCTGAGCCATATGGCAAACATTATTCACTGGGCCTTATACGGGATAGCAAATGGAGTTGAATATTCATTTCATTTGTCTGGTTGTAATTTCAAGACTATAGAGTATAGGGTAAAATTCTTATGAAAAAGATACTATGATTTGCCATTCCTAACTCTCGGGTGGGTAAAAAAGATACTATGGTTAAGTATTGATACCACGTAGTCCCTTCAATGTTGAAAACCATGATCAAATTGAATGATATTCTAACAACTTATGAGAGATAAACCCTTATTCAATTTATTGTTATGCTTCTAAGGCTTGACCCTTGCATACTTTTAATTAATTTTCTTTCGTAGCTAATTTTTCTCAACGAAATCTCTCTGGATTGACATTATGCCACCTCTACTACTAAACCAATCATCTAGGTGGTAGTATACTGGACATGACAACACATAGCTTTTTTCCCCAAGATCAATTCCATCTATTTGTATGTATTTACTTCTTATTTATTAGACTTTGATGCATTCTTGTTGTTGTATCTCTAATTGAAGTGCTTCCTGTTGTTTTTTCAACTTCAGGCGTCCAGTCCGTTGCAAGTGAAGTATGCAGATGGCGAGTTGGAAAGGCTAGGTGTGATATAATTTCTTGACATGATTCCTAACTGTCTGTTATTTTGCTGTATCCACTTCCATTCATCATTCTGGTCTTCTAATTTGTTTTGACTTTTGAGTAATTTACCATAATATGCGTATGTGCTCTGTTAAATGATTCTTTACTTTCCTTTCAATTCAGAACACAAAATCTTTGTTGGTATGCTTCCAAAAAATGTTTCAGAAGCAGAAGTATCAGAATTATTCTCTAAATATGGAGCCATAAGAGATCTACAGATTCTAAGGGGATCTCAACATACGAGCAAAGGTGCTTATTTTCTTTATTGGTCCTTAACTTGTGAAGGAATGAAATGGTGATTTTGATCTTTCATAATTAATTTGCAGGCTGTGCCTTTCTGAAGTATGAAACAAAAGAGCAAGCCATTGATGCAATTGATGCCACCAATGGAAAGCATAAAATGGAGGTTTGTGCTTAAAAATGCTTGCTTTGCAAAAGAAGTATTCTTATTAATTCTTTTATGTTTGGAAGGTTATTTTCTAGGGTCTGTTCCTGTAGATGTAGATTAACTGTTCATTTTTGTCAGATGTTTTTCATTGTTACTTTCGTGTATAATTGCGTTCTTGTATTTAAAAGTTTGTCATGTTTCTGTATCAGCAATTTATCTTAGGTGAACGTATCTAGTTTGATAATGCGCATTGATAATAAGATTGATTCATATTACATGGAGTTTTACATGTCTGCAGAAATAGAGGCTTCTCAAGCTAAAACAATAAATTTTCTTGTTCAATCCAGCACTAGTTAATATACCAAATTTCTTCAATAGTCCATGCTAACTTTAATCAGATGGAGAAGGAACTTATGATCGAAATACAATATTTTGACTGTAGTCACGCTTCATTGAAAAGCAATGGTAGTAAGTAAGATCCATATTACAGGGAGTTTTACATGTCCGCAGAAATATAAGCTTCTCAAGCTAAACCAATAAATTTTCTTGTCAGGAACCAACTTCTGTCCAACACTAGTTAATATAGCAAATTTCTTCAATAGTCCATGCTAACAGTATTTTGACTGTAGCTACTTTTTTTGAATTGCTTCTCTGCAATGAGAAAAGCAAGATAGATATATATTGTTTGGATCAATTGGGTGAAGCATGCACAAGTATTGCATTTTTATTTCTGTTTCAATTGGTTTTAGAACTTGACCTTTCTTTTTTCCTTTTTAACTTCATGGATTTTTTATTGAAAGGCTGGGCACTGTCAGTGATTTTTTTCTATCAATGCGTACTCTGATTGGTATGTTTCACTTTACTAGGGTTCAAGTGTTCCTTTGGTTGTCAAATGGGCAGATACGGAAAAGGAAAGGCAAGCTCGTAGAGCTCAGAAAGCACAATCTCAAGCATCCACTTTGCCAAATAACGACACACATCCGTCATTATTCGGTGCCATGACTTATGTACCTCCATACAATGGCTATGGATACCAGGTCTGTAGTTTATTTCTAAATGTTTTCAGAAAGTGTTTCAATTTGTGCAAAGGTAGCATATCTTTGAAATATGAGTCACCCCAGGAGTTCTTGTTTCTTAATTGTAATTTCATGTTTTCTTCCCAAGTATATCTATCCATTCTGTATTAAATGCGATGATTCTGGTGATCATACTGTTGTAGGCTCCTGGAACTTATGGCCTCATGCCGTACCGGCTGCCAGCTATGCAGAATCAACCTGCTTTCCATCAACCCGCTTTTCATGGTATGATTCCTCCCATAAATCAAGGAAATTCTGTGCGTGGTGCAATGAGACCTGACCTAGTTCAAACTATGGCACCTAGAAACTATGCTGTGCCTTCTGCAAGTTATGTGGGATCTGCTTATCCTAATGTGGCAGGTCTTCAATATCCCGTAACATATCCTGGAAGAATAATGTCCCATCATTCTTTGAGTTCCTCACCTAGTTCAGCACCACCTGCAGTTGCAAGCGTTAGTCCTGCAGCATCATCAGGTGCAGGTACTAGTTCTGCTGGCCAGATTGAAGGTTTGTTTTCCATTTGCATATCCCAGATTTGGCTTCTTATTTTATTCTTACTGTTGGTATATCCTGCTAAATGTTACATGTTCTTTGATTTAGGTCCACCAGGGGCTAATTTATTCATATATCACATACCTCAAGAATTTGGTGATCAAGAGCTTTCCAATGCTTTTCAAGCATTTGGAAAAGTCTTGAGTGCCAAGGTCTTTGTTGATAAAGCAACTGGTGCTAGCAAATGTTTTGGTATTACCACTTTCATTCTTGATTCTAATCTAAACTTGGATGTTGGACTCTTTTAACATGCTTTTTTTTGCAGGTTTTGTTAGTTACGACTCACCTGCAGCAGCTCAAACTGCAATCGGTGTGATGAATGGATATCAATTAGGAGGTAAGAAACTGAAAGTTCAGCTGAAAAGAGACAACAAACAGAGTAAACCTTATTGATCAGGAATTGAGTCATGGAAGCAAGCAGAACTCTGTGATACGTTGTCATATGCTTGGACAATGGGAGTGAATGCAGCATCAGTATTTTGGCTGAATCGATAACACGACAATGATCATTACTCCATCCACGAAATTGCTTAGTGGGATTGGAATTCCAAAACTTGTACTTCATGGTGCATTCTGCACCGATACGATTTGTAACTTGTACCATGGAAGTTCATTAGACATTAATTATTAATTTATTGATTTTTCCCTCAATAACTCATGCCAATATGTTGTGGAAACATCAATTGAAATTTTATTCATGATTCTATCATTCTTATTTGGATATTGTTTTTATCTTTTCTTTCTCAAGATTATTTCTTTTTTTCCTTTATTTATATCATTTACAGTTATTCGTAGTTTGTAGAAGATACTCTGGATGAATCAAGGATTTATCTTCTTGTTTCCTGTAGAACATCTTATTGTTCTCATTCTACCATGACAATAACTGTTAATTAGCGGCTCCATGTAGTTTGCTGTTTAGTCAAAATCTGAGATATATTGACAGCTTTTCCATTTTATATGTTGACAGGTCTCAGCATTCAGCAAAATTCAGGAACTGCGCCTTTTTTTCTCTTATATTCTAATATATTTCAGATTTTGGACTCAATATGGCATTGGTTGAATTGTTGTCAAATGTTTTTGATGTTGTATTTAGTTTTAGTACGCCTTATTGTTAAAAAAAATAAATGATTTTGGGACAGTCCGTATTCACTTAACATTTTTTATTTGTTTCTTTTTTCCAGTCATTCCCAGAGTTCAAGAGTGAACCCTTCAGATTTTCAGTGACACAATTCGTTGCTGAAAGGAAAGTCTCCATGATTAAAGGTATGTTTCCTGTACCACTGAGAGCAGAGATAACCTCCCTTATTGAAACAGTCTGATAAGGAGATCCCTTATTGAAACAGTCTGATAAGCAGAGGTTTTACTTATTTAGGATGGTGTCTGCGGACCAACTGCACATAACAAATGCATTTGTGCAAATTCTTACATATTCCAATCTTTTGAACTTCCTTGGTTACAACGCTTGTTAATATGAATATCCAAGGGGTAAGATCCTATCAAATTAGTTGCTATATGAAAACCTTTTCTACTTCATATTGAATTATGTATTGGGATGCAATGGCTACAAAAGACGGAAAAGAAGTTTGAAAGTATTGTACATTTTTGAGTTTGATGGAGCTTGATGTTGGACTAGCTTGCTACTTTGAGGAATTAAATCTGTGATAAGTAACTGAGGAGACAACTGAAGTTAGTACCTCAGGACAGACTGCCCCTTTCTATAGATAGATTTTGCTCCAAGGAGAATATATTGTGTTTATTGTGATCTTTGAGGCAAGTTCACAAAAAAATGTGTCATTGATATAGTTTAAGAAATCCAAAGATAATTTATTTTAGGTTGCTGTTGTTTTGTCAATACCAAGTTTATGGGTGTACAAAATCTCATTATTATTTAATCTTATTAATAAAAATACACCATTACTATTGTCATACCCTCCTAAATTATTTCTGGAGGTGAGGTCATGATCTTGTTTGAGCTGTCTGTAGTATGTAATGTATCAAAGCCTCAATTTTTTCGTGAGAATAATATTAAGTATGAAATCCTTCTCAATTTTGTCTTGAAGTGAAACATAATGAGTGCTCAATGGCTGTTGCAGGAAAAGGCAATTTTTAATAGCAATATTTTATTATGTTTTAATGAGCATGATGCTAAAGTGATTTGTAAAACAGCTCAATCAAAACCATTCTCCCATGGTTTAATCATACAATTCCTTGGTTGCATTCTGTCACTACTGCACAATTTTGTAAACATTTTCTATGGTTTCTGCTCCTCAGGTGTTGTTTGCTTGTTCGTAATATAATGTGATGTAGGGTTCATTTTTGGTTTTTATCATCTTCTTATTCTTTGAGGGTGACTATATTTAGATTAACTTCTTTATCATTCATTACATAGCCAGTGAAATTCTCTGAGAATTTGCTTAGTCCCATTCAAGTTCTTATGTTTTTATATTTTCTTTTCCTCATTAAAAATTTTTCTATATACTACTTCAGGATGAGCTTTGGTATTACTTCTATCCTTTGAGCTGTTAGAAGTAATATGTAGTGTTTTTGAACTAGATTTTGCCTTTCTACTAACATGTGAAGAAATTTGTGAATTACTTAACTGATGGCAGGTAATCGACTTTTACAGGTAATTTTCTGCCTCTTCTCTTTTCAAGTACAATTGCTAATTTTCTACTGCCAACTGCCAAGTTGTCAATTAATTTCACATGCTTAATCTATTCTGCTGGATTTGTTTTAGATTTTACTTGTAGATGCATGCCTAAGATATTCTGGAAACGAGGATGTCAGAGCTTGTAGATGCTTGAGAGACCTATATTATTGCATTCTGAGTTATTATCCTTCCTGATATCTAGGCCACGGGTAAAGCTCTACGAAGCATGAGACACGTTGATTAAATGTCTGAAAGACTTCGTTCGGACGATCGATCCACCTATTATGAATTTGTCAACTGAAGAACTTGCAGTAAACATCAGATCTCCTTTTAGGAATGCAAGGCAGTGGTAAAGCTGGTTGCAGGATTGGCACATTCTTTATTGAGAGTGGAGTTGATTATTTGAGGGATTAATGTGGAAGCACTGTTAGAGAAGTTATTCTTTGCAAGCCTGCCTTTTGATCATTGCTTCTAATATCAGTTATTTTTAAAACAAAGCAGAGCACAGAATTGCCTTTTTTTTCTGTATTTCATCACCGTCATCAATATTTAATTGAAATTCCGCTGAGGCATAGAATTTGGAAAGGTCTGATAGTATGCAGTCTTATTCTTACTTAATAAAGATATTGTTTTTGATACACTTATATACAATGCTTTTTGTTTTTGATAGACCTATATACAATGCTTTTCTTCTATATATCACCTCATTAAATTCATATGATTAATTTGCACTTACACATTTTGAGTTATATCATGAAATGCTTATATTTCTTCATTGCTTAAGTTCAGCTTTTGAATTTTGTCAGTAAGCTGGTGAAAAAGCCACATCCTCTTGTGCATTAATCGGCATCGCGAGATTCCCATTTTTTGGCAGTAAGATTAATAAAGAGATGTTGCAGACCAAGCCAGCAACAGGTAACAATAAATGATACTGTTAAACCTTCTTGTGCTTGAAATCAGTCCCTTTGCTCTTAAATCGTGGGTATCGTTACAGGTTACTACTGACACTGTGACCTTGACTTTTGTTGATTAACTTACCGAAATTCGTCGGCAATAGATACCTAAATTCGTCGGCAATAAATTCAGCTTTGCCACGTTCGGTCAGGAATTGAATTTCCAATCCTTGCTTTTAGCAGAGTTGCTTTCGTTGAATTGTATTCCCAAAACGTAATTAGGATACTTCTACTAATATGAACCTTGAAATTTATGTTAGATTTATAATAATCATTACTTAGACGATGCACTTTAATGGGAGTAGTTCAAGTTGGTGGCGTGACAATTCTTCTGGTCACAGGTCGTGAATAATCCTTTTTTTCATCCCTGCAGTTCAAGGCAGTCATCAGAAAGCGGCCTTAGACCGAACTTTCGTTTAGGAAGTGGATCGAGGGGTGAAAGACGGAGAATTATTCTGCTCTTTATTTATTTTTAAATATGGTTTTAGTATTTTAAAAGAACTTAGTGATGTCATAATTTAAAAAGAGATTTTCTGTTTTCTTTTTTTAGTACAGGTTATATAAGCAATAGTCTTATATAATTACTTTGACCTAATATTTTTTTCAAAATAAATTTTAAATTACTACAGACAAAACTAATACAACGTTGTAATAATTTATAGGATACTAGACTTTGAACTGATCTTACTATCATTTTTTTTTTTTATAACTCAGAGTTCGAGTTTGGTCTGACTACCTGAAACTTATGAGCCATCCATTCAGATTCATAGATAGGTAAATTCGGGTCTGATCCTAATCACTATCAGAGATACCTGCTTCCAAAGGATAGGTTATCATTACTAGGAGGATTATATCACCTTAAATAAAAACTGCTCCTCTCAAAGTTCGAACCCACAATCTCTCACAATCCTCTCCCCCTTTTTACAGTTAGGCTACCTGTGAGGGGCTTACTATCATTTATCTGGACTGAGAACAGAGCGGTGTAGCTTAGTGCCAAAATTTAGATGGACATGTTTGTAACAGATTAAATTGTCAGTTCCGTACGCTTAGGAGTGAGCCTAAGGAACGTGATCCTTGCGCCCGCAATCCAGGGATCTCACAAATAAAGTGGGACACTGAGAAATGTGTGAATGAAATTGGATTTGATACAGAATTATGAGCACGCACGATTTGATCCGACCCTTGGGGGTCAATTCATGCCCACTGGTGTCTTCAATCCATCTAACAAGTTACTGTTTGGTGTTAATGACTTGATGTACTAGAAGTGTTTTTAACTTATTAGTGGACAAGTTGTGCTTGCCGTATACAAATGGTTCAAGTAATGGCTCACAAAGCAGCTTTATTTATGGCGTCCAAATAATGTTTTTTGCACTGTGATGATAATGGTGTTACAGTGCAGGCCATGAAGGCAAGGCTGTCAACCATACATTACCCGGTGCCTTTTGTGGAAGAAGATCAATTTCAACACCATAGTTATTATATTGCTCAAAACAAGCAAGCAATCAAAGTTAAAAATAAAGCTATGTATTATTTAACCTCTTAAAATTATGTTAAAACAAGCGGTTAAAATTACAAATTATAAGCCTACAATCTATTAAATAGGGCAAACTGCCTCACTTGTATCCAATTATCAGAAAAGCAAAAAAAAAAAAAAAAAGAGCAATACTATGTCTCATACTCGTTTTCTTTGACTAAAGTTGCAGTTCAGTAACCAATTCTGTACGATTTGTCAAAACTAACGTTCCATGGAAATTAGTCAAGCAACCATCAAGATTTTATATCATAGTCCACCAGAAGAAGGAAAATTTGACCTTCATATCGTTTTAATATATCACACTACTAAAAAAATTAATTTTAAGTACTGAAATGCTTTTATTCCTAAATTAAGACAATATTTGAAAACCAACTTCAAATTTCAAAACATGAACCTATACTATAGCTTCTAGGAATTTAGGTTTCCTTCTAGAAACAAAACAATGGGTGAAAAAACAAAAACAAACACCACCTTTGTTTCTAGAAGATTAGGCGAATGGGACATGGCTGTATTGTCATACCAATCTTTTTCAGTGTATTCTATTCTTTTAACCTTCAAAAAGTGAAGCCGACCTACAAAGAAAAACCCCTTCGCCACTCACGTTCATCACGTCAAACAAGACATCCTCCATTCTGTGGTTGTTGGTCTCCTATATATACATATATATATATATAATCTTCCCTGTAGTAAAAGTCTAATGTCACGAGCTATGTAAGAAGAATAGGCAGCGGTTGGGAATTCGCTATTGCTCCTTACACATGGAAAGCTACAACTCTCGTTACACAATGAAGGAAGCAGGCACCACAACCAAAGATCATATGGTCCACGCCGGTTCTTTCTTCCTCATCGAAGCCTCCGGCGACTCCGATGAGGTTGGTCTTCGTCCGACCACGGTTGTTGACCTTGCTGACGATGACGCGGAGTCCTGTATCTATGACGCGTTGGATCATTCTTCTTGTGTGACTCAGCTGAATAATAGATGTGAAGGTGAAGAGTGCGACAATAACGACCGTGGAACTACTGAAGAAGAGGTTAGCATTTGTGAAGAACCCAGTGTTTGTAATCAGAAGTCTTGGGTTTCTGTTGAGTCAAGTATCAGTGAACCGATGACTGAGATGGAAAAGAACAAGCTTTTCTGGGAAACTTGTTTGGCTTCCTAGATCTTCTCCATTTGTTTCTCTCTTAATTTTCATTTGTAAGTGACTAGTTCCAGAAGAAAAGGGAAATAGTAGATGACAATTGTACAAAAAAATAGATGCTTGTAGCAAGTTACATGATCATCCAATACAAATACAGCAAAGAAAATTACCATGGTTTCTGCATTGAAGATAAACTCGAAATTCCAACAAAAGTTGGTCAGACTTTATGTTAATATGCTGTGTCCACATGTTTCAAGTTAAGAAAATGGCTCAGATGAATGTATGATTGAAGAAAGAATTGAAAAGGGCAGTTGGGGAATAAATAAGTTCAACGCGTCGGCAAGTATGAAATGGCACAGGTAACTGCAGACATTAGTTTAATCAATTCGCTTAGTAATTCTGATACTTGTTTCATTGAAAAGGCCAACTTGTGCTACTTGATGATCTTCAAGCCTAATTTGAAGCCCAAAAGATCAACCCAAGTCTTAATCAAATTCGGCTAAATTGTGAGATAAATAAACATTTAATTATTCTTTTTATGTTTGTTTTAATTCAGGCTTATTTGATTTCAATTATTGTTGTGTAACTTTCCTATTTAGGAGGTGTTTTTATGACCTGTTGAGAGGTCATTTCATGTAGCCATCCAACAGGCCATTCATTTTCGCTTTTATCATATATATATATATATATATATATATGTGTGTGTGTGTAATCTCTCAAATGAAAAGTTAGATTATCAAATTCAAATTGTGAGAGAGATTTGCTTTTGCAAGTTATCATCTTTATTTAGGTTTTGTTAGTTTCTAAAAACTATCAACTGAGTTTTGTGCGTAGTCCAAAAACACTCAATTATCTTTCCTTATTTACCTGATCATTCTTTTTCATTCATCTAACCTTCCATTTAAGCCAAATTCATCAAATCAGCCCGTTTTCATCATTTCTTGAAAATTTGCCCAGATTCTTAATCCAGAACGACCAAAACAAGAAAAATCATCTTTTTTTTTGCTAATCATTTCGACAAAATTCCTTCACCAATGTTGTAGTTCACATTTTGAACTTCAATTTGACATATAATTCCATCCAATTCCGTTCATCAATTAGCCCAAAAAATGAGTTAGAAAAATCGTTTGGTTATTAAGTTCCATAATTTCAACCTGTTCCTTTTCCCAAAAACCACCCAGCCAAGAAATTCCATATCTTTTAATCCGTTCACCTTTTCATAAAAATTCCTTCTTCAAGATTGTATTTCACATCTCAAACTTCAATTTGGCGTATAATTTATGTCTGCTTCAACCAATCACCCAAAAAACATATTTGAATTCGCCTGTCTAAATCTATCCGTTGTCACATCTTTCCAGACACATCCAAACTAAATCAACCATAACTTCTAAACCATTGATCCAATTAAAAATCTGCCTTCATAAAAGTTGTAGCCCATATCCTACTCTACAATTTTGCCTCAAGAATCACCTTCAAATTCTTGAGGCAATCATCAACCTTCAAATATGTTCATCTTTTCACAAAAATTCCTTCTTCAAGATTGTATTTCATATCTCAAACTTCAATTTGGTGTATATCAACTAATCACCCAAAAAACATATTTGAATTCGCCTGTATAAATCTATCCGTTGTCACATCTTTTCAGACACATCCAAACTAAATCAACCATAACTTCTAAACCATTGATCCAATTGAAAAACTTCCTTCATAAAAGTTGTAGCCCACATCCTGCTCTACAATTTTGCCTCAAGAATCACATTCAAATTCTAAACCGTTTGTTCGAAATTCACCTTGCAATCTGCCTGTTTGTTTGTATTCGGGAAATTCTAGATTTTACAAAACTTCAACCATCAGCCCTAAACACCACAGCAACCACCACGCCATCATTTGGTATCAGAGCCAATCTAAATCCTGGTATTTTTATTTCCCCAATCCCTTTCCATGTCTAACGATTCAAAAACTCCCCCAAATATCATTCATCTATGTCTAGCGGAAATCCACAAGACTTGGCAGCCGCATTTAAAAGGATGAGGCTAGAGATGGAGGCCATCAAAGCCAAAAACGAGGCCTTGGAGACTCTAGTATAGAACTCCCCTTTGATGACTCAAAATCCCATTGAAGAAGATTTAACTGATGAAGAATTTGGAGAATACGGACAGCCAATAATATCAGATTGTGGAGGAGGTATTAAAGGAAGAGGAGGAGGGCTTTTTCATGGTGTAGGAAGAGCAGCACCTAGGAATTTACCACCCCTAATCTGTGGTGAAAGGCAAGAAGAGTTTTTCAAATTTAAAGTTGAATTATTGGAATTCTATGGTAAGATTGATGTCGATGCTTACCTTAAGTGGGTATATGCTATTGAGAGGGCCTTTGAATTGAGAGAAGTGAGTGAGGAGAAGAAATTGAATGTAACATCCCGCCCCTACTTTGGATTAGAACCTAAAATTTGGTGCATGTGAGCTATGGGGCTTCATTTAAATGAAATTAGAGGAAATGGTTATGATTGTGTTTTGTTTGAAGTGTTTAATGATTAATGAGGGTTGGAAACTTGGAAAAAAATCTTTAAAGAATGTTGGTATAGCATGTGTCCGTTAAACGGACACGAGAGTCCGTTTAACGGACTGATTGGAAGGCTCATGTCCGTCAAACGGACATGTATGTCCGTTTAACGGACCTTCTCGGGAGAAATTGGAGCGCTTGGT
>JANZLF010000009.1:18643352-18664197 GCA_026546835.1 Erythroxylum foetidum
TATGAAAAATTTATCTAAAAAAGTGTTTTTTTTTTAGTTTCAAATTTTAACTTATCAAAAAGTTATATTTTAGTCTCTAAATAAGTCTACTTTAAAAAATATTTTTAAATTTTACAACTAAACACTTATTTTTTAAAAAATAACTTTAGCAGTAAAAATAATGCTTGTTTGATTTTCTAAAAGCTGAATGCAAATTGTGATACACTTATTATATATTTATTTAATATGGATAACTATTTTACTTTATTAAAATGTTTTTTAAAAATAAGTTAAACAGTTTAATTTTTAATAAAATAATAATAATTTGGCACAAGCAACGGATATTTCTAATGTTATCCTTTTTAGTTATGTAAAGTCGAAAATGGAAATCCCAATCCAACTGGTACGCTAACTTCACAAGCAAGGCCAGATTCCTGCCCTTTATCGAATGTTGTAGAAGAAGTAAGTATCTATAACGTGGAAAAGACGACTGTTTCGCTGATCTGTCTTCTTCTTACTCTTCCTTCAAAGCCTTAGAAGTCTCAATTCTCTCCCAATTTCCTCTCTATATAAAACCCTAATTAAGTTCATCCATAATCCACAAGATGTTGATCCGAATTCGTAGCAGAGACGGCCTCGAGCGAATCTCGGTCGACAACCCCAACGTTACAGTATCGCAGCTCAAAACCCTAATTCAGAACCAGCTTCAAATCCCAAGCCACAATCAAACCCTATCCACAAACCAAAACCTCCTCCTCGCTAAATCCCCATCCGACCTACTCCGGTTCACCGACATGTCGGACCCCAACACCCTTATCTCCGCCCTTAATGTGGGGCATGGCTCCATCATCTTCCTGGCGTACGATGGCGAGCGAACCATCGCCGGACCTGCCGTCACTCCTGCCGGTTCTTTCGGCCGGAAGATGACCGTTGACGATCTGATCGCCAAACAGATGCGAGTCTCACGACAAGAGACTCCGCATTGCGAGTCGGTGTCGTTTGATCGCGATTGCGCTAATGTGTTTCAACATTACGTTAATGAAACCCTAGCTTTTGCGGTTAAAAGAGGTGGGTTTATGTACGGAACTTTGTCTGATGAAGGTAAAGTGGAAGTGAATTTCATATACGAACCGCCCCAGCAGGGTTTAGAGGAAAATTTGATACTTTTGAGAGACCCAGATGAGGAAAAATTGGTGGATGCGATTGCTATTGGTTTGGGGATGAGGAGGGTAGGGTTTATATTCACACAGACGATACTGCAGGACAAGAAGGATTATACCTTGTCCAACAGGGAGGTTCTGCAAGCTGCAGAGCTTCACGCGGAAAGCGAATTGAAGGAGTGGGTTACTGCTGTTGTGAAGCTACAGGTGAATGAGGATGGTGGGGCTGATGTACACTTTGAGGCTTTTCAGATGAGTGATATGTGCATAAGGTTGTTTAGAGAAGGGTGGTTTGAGACTGAGATTGGGGAGGATGACGATCCAAAGTTGTCTAAGATGAAGAAGGATGTTGTTGTTGGTGTGAAGGATGTTAGGGAGGTCGATAATGATTTTTTCTTGGTTGTGGTTAAGATATTAGATCACGAGGTGCGTTTTAACCAACTTCTAATTGTTTTTTTTGGCTTGCGGAGTTCATGTTTCCTGATGGGATTCTGGATCTTGGTACTTTCTTACTTGGTTATATGTTGTGCTTGATTAATTCAAGTTGTATTTCAGCTAGGTTTCACTCTTAGTAATCATATTTTGATGGCCAACTGGACCTTTTGGCTAAGGACAATGATCAAACGGATAGAATTTGCTAAATCAGCAACTCAAACTTTGTGTTTCTTACTTTCATTGAGATATCACTAGAAAGTGTTTATATCCTGTTTATATTGAAAGAGAGAGTATAAACTTAACGGTTATAGAAAAAAAATGGAAGGGAAAATCAGATGTAGTTATTCTCAAGCTGTGGGAGGATAAGCATGATTGGTATATTGTAATTATTGTTTATTTGAATCTGCTACTGCATATATCAGGTTCTGCATGTCATGTTGTGATCTTAGTTAAAGTTAGAGTTAAATATGTTAGGAATGAATTGACTATTGTCTAGCCTTCTTCCTTCAGATTTGATTGTAACTTTCTTAATCTAAGATGCATCTGATTAGTTGCTTAGGTTAAATGATGGTATTAGGTAGACTGATGTTGCGTGGATTTAATATACAACAATTTAAACAGTTTTCTTGGACATTTTGGAGGCTAACTAGGACACGTCACCTTTTCTTATCTGGACTATTTTCAAAACTCTTACTTTGTTCTCCCATGTATTTATTTTGAGGGCTTTACTTTTCTGTTTAACTTGTACCAATTCTTTGGTAACTTTGGGCAGAAGAGGGAGTGAAAGATGAATGGATGTTGAGATAAAGGATGGTTAAAGGAAACGATGTTCCTCATTTATCCGTATCATCTAACCTTGCAGTAAGCATGTAGGTTCTATTATTTAGACCTATTGGTTTCTAGTGATTTTACTACCTGGGAAGACGAGGTTCCTCATTTATCCGTATCATCTAACCTTACAGTAAGCATGTAGGTTCTATTATTTAGACCTATTGGTTTCTAGTGATTTTTACTACTTGGGAAGAGGAGGTTCCTCATTTATCCGTATCATCTAACCTTACAGTAAGCATGTAGGTTCTATTATTTAGAGCTATTGGTTTCTAGTGATTTTATTACTTGGGAAGATGAATGATATTTGGTCAAAGATGTTGAGAGGGTGATTACCCGTTCTTTCTTGGGCTGCCTTTCATTAGTTAAGAAGAAGGAAAGAGAAAATGAAAATGAGTTCATTTATCTTATATTATATGAGTACTGGCCTTTTCTTTTGGGTGCATTTATTTGGCATTTATCTGATGTTTTATCTTATTGGCATTGTGCTCTGCAAAATGTTCAATGGCAAGCATTAATTGTTTAGTCTAATATGCAAGGTCTTGAGTACTTAATGGCCTCACTGTGTCTTATTTGCTACAGGGTCCTCTTTCGTCATCCTTTCCTGTTGAGAACAGGGCCACTGAAGTAACAATGAGGGCACTGAAGAATCAACTTGACCGGATGAAGAGTCTTCCATTTGTGAAGAGAATTTCAGATTTTCATTTCCTCCTCTTTATGGCAAGGTTTCTAGACCTCAGTTCTGATGTTCCTATATTGGCAGAGTGTGTGCGGACACAGACGCCAATACCAGAAGGCTACCAAGTACTAATGAATTCCATGGCCAGTATGTCTTGAATGTTCCCAGGTGGCATGTTGTTGGAGGAAATCTCGTTGCTTTTCAGAATTGGGGTTTGGGCATTCTCTTTACTCCTCATGCCACATATGGTTCAAGAGAGAGAGGTTTTCACTTTGAGCCCTGTTCCCTAGTACGAAACTGTCAATATATATATATATATATGTATTCAAGTTCATGCAGTCATTTGAAGAAGCCGGCGTGATTTATTTCATCTTCTGATCGTTTTCTGAATTAGTGAAAACCTTCGTTCTATAGATAAGCGTGTCTTTTCTTCGTTGTACAACTATGACTTTATTCTGAAGAATTTTAACAGTTATCAAGTAATTTTATAAACATAAAATCAGTTGGAGAAATAAAAGTTAATATTTATATAACTTTCAATTGTTGTAGATAACCTAACACACCCAACGTGAATGCCAAACGTTTAATGAACACATTCACCTTCGTTCATTATGAAAATCACATGATTAGGTGTGGACTGGATCATAATTCATACATAAGCTCTTGGATCGGGGCGGGCACGGGTCATATGACAGATCCAAATATAAGGTTCACCCACCCTCAGTTCTTCTCCCTTCTAGTGCTCCGCAACTACGACGAAATAAATAGCTTACATATCCACATTTTTGGCGGGAGTTACTGTTCTCCCATTATCTCCTCTCAATTCAATTTGCAAACCCTAATTCATGGCCGACGCTTCTCATGTAAGTAGTCAATTTCTTGGTTGCCTCGGAGTTTTGCGTGTGAGCCTAATTTTTCTTTCTTTTCTTTTTTTTTTTTGAGCAGAAGAGGAGTAGGGCGCAGAGTGAGAACGCAAGCAAAGCCAGCGACAGTGGTGCGGAGAACCGTGAGAGAACTAGCGACGCCAGCGATGAGAGCCCTAACCGCAACCAGGTGGACCGCGAAACTTCTGTCGACCAAGAGGTTCGGCCCAGAGCTAAACGGAGTCGTGCTTCGGAAGGAACTTCGGCGTCCGCTCACAAGTCCGACCATACCTTGATTGGTAACTGACGCATTCTTTGGGTGGTTGAATGATGAACTATTGTTCTCTTTGCAAGACAATGATGGTGGATTTGTTTGTACACGCTTGTTTAGGGTTTGCAAGATCAGGGTGTGGATTTAAACTTAAAGTTGGGAAAATGACCGAGTTTTGAGCGTTATATTTTAACATACTTAAATTTGTGAGAAATGATAAAAAGACAAGAAAATAAATAAAAGGACAATGTATCGTATTACCTTTATTTGGGTCAATTGACTATTTTTATACTTTGTGCAGATGTTATTAAAGGTAATGGAAGACAAATTTCTCAGACAGTAAAGCGATGGGTTGAGTGCTATGAAAAAGATCAAAAATCTGCAATGGTTGAACTCTTAACGATGCTCTTTGAGGTATTTTTTTTTTCTTTGTTTCAACAGATTATAATGGCCAAAAGAAGTGAAGTTCTAAACCTAAATAAGACCTGAAGATTGCTACCTGGCGAAAGTGAGCTAAATTTTCCATCTAATGCACCTCTCTTTCTAATGAAATGGATATCTTTCCAGGCATGTGGTGCTAAATATTATATCAACAAAGATGTGCTGGATGAGACTGATGTAGATGATGTAGTAGTTGCTTTAGTCAACCTCGCTAGAAGAGTACATTTCCTTTCTCTCATACTTTCTGTTCTTGTCTCCTTTTTACGTTTCTTTATGCTTTTTCCAATAAAATTTATAGATTTGGTTACACTACCGCCTCCCTAACTTCATTGACCAAAATTTTGTTCCCACAACGTTAACTTCTCTTTGATCATTAGGGGGAAATTGAAGATTATCAAAACTCAAAGCGGAAGGATTTTAGAAACTTCAAGGATAACATCTTGTCCTTCTGGGACAATCTGGTTGTTGAGTGCCAAAATGGACCACTGTTTGATAAAATCTTGTTTGACAAATGCATGGACTATATAATAGCACTGTCATGGTCAGTACTATATTTCTTTTGTTTTTGGGATTTTCAACGTTGCAGTTAAACATGAAGCATCTCTCTGTGGCTGAAATTTCTAAATATGATACTGTGCAGTACTCCTCCAAGAGTTTACCGCCAAGTTGCTTCTTGGATGGGTCTACAACTTGTGACATCCTTCATTACTGTTGGTAAAATGCTTGGCACACAACGAGAAACTACTCAGAGGCAGTTAAATGCTGAAAAGAAGAAAAGAACGGAGGGACCCCGTTTAGAGTCACTAAATAAAAGGTTATCAACGACCCATGACAAGATAGTTGTACTAGAGGACATGATGCGCAAAATATTTACTGGGTACTACTCCTTTTCCTAACCTTCTTTGTACTGTGTATACTTTTTTCATTAGTTCAAACACATGGATTATCTTAGTGTTTCTTTTTGAAGGTTATTTGTGCATCGGTACCGAGACATTGATCCCAATATCAGAATGTCATGCATCGAGTCATTGGGAGTGTGGATTTTATCATATCCATCCCTTTTCCTGCAGGACTTATACTTGAAGTATCTTGGATGGACATTGAATGATAAAGTAAAGGATGCTCTGTTATTTAGTACGAGTTCTTTCTTAATTTCTACTGTGTGTGTGAGAGTTCTAACTTGCTTTTCTTCATTCATTGAAATCTAAGAATGCTGGTGTAAGAAAATCATCTGTCCTTGCATTGCAAAATCTTTATGCTGTGGATGACAATGTACCCACTCTTGGTCTATTCACTGAGAGATTCTCCATTCGGATGATTGAGCTTGCTGATGACGTTGATGTCTCAGTCGCTGTATGTGCCATTGGACTTGTAAAACAACTACTCAGGTTACAGCATTTAGCTAACCCTTTTTTACTTTACTCCCTTGATATGCATTTTTGTGTATAGTAATGGATATTGTATGAAAAACCAATCTTCGTTAACTTTTGTAATAGTCATCCAGATTGAAAAATGTTTTTGGTAACAGGCATCAGCTTCTACCTGATGATGACTTGGGTCCTTTATATGACCTACTTATTGATGAACCAGCAGAGGTCAGGCGTGCCATTGGAGAATTGGTGTATGACCACTTGATTGCACAAAAATTCAGTAGTTCCCAATCTAGCTCAAGAGGTTTGTTCTTAAATTTCAATTTTGTTAAATTCCATGAACCAGAGCACTTACACTCATGGTGATTTTGTTCCAGGCAGTGACAATGACACTTCTGAGGTTCATCTTAGTAGAATGCTACAAATTTTAAGAGAATTTTCAACAGACCCAATACTGAGTATCTATGTTATTGATGATGTCTGGGAGTACATGAAAGCAATGAAGGTATTATTTTCTTCTCAACTGTAGAATGCAACTTGGTCTTCATAGAAAGATCAGATTGAGAATGGACTCTAACTGACCTCATGGCTAGGATCCTTAGCTGAATGATTTGGTGGGACTAACACTTTTTTTTTTTTTGCACTATTTTTTTACAGTAACTTCTGAATAACTTTTTTCTACAATAAATTGCTGCATGCATCTATCAAGAAGATACGCAAATAGTTACTGGTTAAATTGCAATTTCTATTTGCTTTTGAGATGGCAATTTATGCTTTTGTCTGCAGGACTGGAAATGTATTATTTCCATGCTCCTAGATGAGAACCCAATGATTGAGCTTACAGATGATGATGCAACAAATTTAGTGAGGCTTCTGTTTGCATCTGTCAGAAAGGCTGTGGGGGAGAGAATTGTTCCAGCTTCAGACAACCGAAAGCAGTATTACAATAAAGCTCAGAAAGTATGTAATATTTATTTTTTAGGCCTTGGCTTATTTTCCTTAAAATAAAAACCTTGTGATCTTTTGAGTTGGTTTTCTTTTTATCAAGCATCTTCCTTTATCTAAATATAGTTTTTGGATAGTCATTGTTCTTACAAGTAACATTATTCTGAGTCCTGGAATAAATACTATGATGCTTAATGTCAGATAAGCTGTAAAATTGGAAATTTAAGGATCTCTCGAGTGCATCTTATTTTATCTCGAATGTTTATTTATATGTAACATTCTAATATGCTCACCTTTGATTTTCTAACTGTAAGTTTCTAAAGGAAGTCAATGCTATCTTTACCTCCAATGCCAGGAAATATTTGAAAACAACAGACAGGACATAACAATTGCTATGATGAAGAACTATCCACTGCTTCTACGCAAATTCATGGCTGATAAAGCAAAAATTCCATCACTCGTGGAAATTATTGTGCATATGAACCTAGAACTGTATTCCTTGAAAAGACAGGAACAGGTGATTGGTTGAATGCCTGCAAGTGCATGTCTTCATCATCATAAAATGTAGTCTTATATCGATTTTAATTTGCTGGTCATTTCAGAATTTCAAAAATGTCCTTCACCTTATTAAAGAGGCTTTCTTTAAACATGGCGAGAAGGAGGCCCTGAGATCCTGTGTGAAGGCCATTACATTTTGTTCCAGTGAGAGTCAAGGGGAGCTGAAAGATTTCGCTTCTAGCAAGTTGAAAAATCTTGAAGATGAGTTAATTTCAAAACTTAAATCTTCTATGAAAGAAGCAGAGGTAGTTTCCATTTTTGGTGTTATATATTTTTCTATTATAATAAAGTGGAGGAAAAGTAACATGCGTAAATCTGCAGGATGGTGATGAGTACTCATTACTTGTAAATTTGAAAAGGTTATATGAGCTTCAGCTATCAAAGTCTGTGCCTATGGAGAACATGTATGAAGATCTTGTGAAGATTCTCCACAGTTTCAGAAGTGTGGACGATGAGGTTAGTAATTTGGTAAACGATTTGGATTTACTACACTATTTTCCATGCATTTACTCAACCTTTTGCACTCTCAGGTTGCTAGTTTTCTGCTTCTCAATATGTACTTGCATGTAGCCTGGTCCCTGCAGGCCATTGTAAACAGTGGAAGTGCCACACAAGCATCCATATCTTCTCTTCTCTTGAAAAGAGATGCCTTGTTTGAGGAACTTGGGTACTTCCTTGAGTCCACTTCTGACGATAAGGAAGGGAATACGTGTGGAAATCAGCTGGCTTGCAGGGTAAGCATGCTATTTCTCTTTTCTACATGTTTATCAAGTGAAGTAAGAAAAAAACTTCAAATGCTTCTTGAATTCTGTTATATTTATCAAATGGGAATGGTTTTGTGTGTAGGTTTCAATTATACTTGCAGAAGCTTGGTGTTTGTTCAGAAAGGCCAATTTTTCTTCAACAAAACTGGAAACTTTAGGATCTCATCCAGATGAATCTGTTATTGGAAAATTCTGGAAACTTTGTGAACAGCAACTTAAGATTTCAGGTGACTGAGTACCTTTTACTTTATGACGATTTTATTTTGCCTTAATGTGGTTCCATGTCACAACTAAGCATGTGGAGCAGCTGATCCTATCTGCTAACATGGTTTTAATCTTTAACTTAATTTACATTTAAACACATTTACTTTGGTTTCCATTGCTGTCTTATAACTTTTAGTGAATTTATCACAGATGAAACAGAAGACGAGGACATGAACAAAGAGTACATTGAGGAGACAAACAGAGATGCAGTTATGATAGCTGCTGCAAAGTTAGTTGTTACTGATACAGTTTCCAAGGTGATTATATGTTGTATGTTAGCATGTCATATGTTTGTTACTTATTGTTCTCGTGTCTTTTGATGAATCAATAAGATAATAGTTGTAGCTTTCATGCTTTTCTGGAGGAAGTTCACTTAAGTTCTTTTATATCCTTCTTTTGATTTGGGTGATGCTGTAATGGGATTGAGGGTATTCAATATTGCACATCGTATGGGCTTTAATTATGGTGATCTACCCTTTTCTACATTTTGATTAGTTTTATACTTCGCTTACTTGGTCTAATTGGTTAATGCAGGAGTGTCTTTCTCCAGAAATCATATCTCATTTTGTGATGCATGGGACTAGTGTTGCAGATATTGTCAAGCATCTGATCACTGTTATGAAGAAAAAATATGATAACATATCCAATATCTTTCTTGAAGCCTTGAAAAGGGTAGGACTTGTATCTTTTGGCAATCAACAATTTTATTTGGGTCAAACTGCTGCTTTTCACATGTTACATTTTATTGCCTCAGCATTGCATGATATCTGGTTTTCTTCATATTTCCTAGAAGTTGATGTACAAGAAAAATTTGCTCACAGATTTGCCAGTAGTATCCTTGCTTTGATTTTTCAAGCTTTTAGTTGCCTAACCTAACATTTCAGTTTCATGGTCCTATATTTGCCCGGATTCGTCCTTACTTTCATTTTTCAAGCTTTTAGGTTCCTGACCTAACATTTCCGTTTCATGGTAGTGGATTTGCCAGTTTTCATCCTTATTTTCATTTTTCAAGCTAGGTGTCTGACTTGACATTTTCAGCTTAATGGTAGTTTTTCTAGCTTATCCTTTAAACAATATCTACACAGTGACTTCTTTCAGAAAATATTCTGGCTATATTGAAGATGCATTATTCCAACAGTTTCATTTTTTGATGTCTTGAGCTTCTATATAATTTTAAAAATTTGTTCTTAACTGTGTTTCTGTGATTGATTCTTTCTCTGTGCACAAACTGATAGATACTTTATTGATTTTTTCTTTCTTTATGATTTGAGTAGGCTTATTATCGCTATCTGGCAGATCTTGCCAAAAGTGATGACGAGTCCTATCGTAAGTCATTTCAAGAGTGCAAGGATCTGGCAACTCGACTTTCTGGAATGTACGTGGGAGCTGCTCGGAACAAACATAGATCAGACATATTAAGACTTGTCAAGGATGGTATAGAGTTTGCCTTCACAGATGCTCCAAAACAGTTGTCTTTTCTGGAAGGTGCAGTGCTCCATTTTGTTTCTAAACTTCCGGCACCTGATGTCATGGAAATGTAAGAGCAACTTTCTCTGATAATTCAGTTTGCAGCCCCCTCTCTTTGCTTGAGTGAAAGAAGATTCTGTAAAATTAGCAAGAATGGAATTGCTATTTTGATTTTGATCAAAGATGGCACATAAATAATGTATGACTTGGTGTGTTTTTGCTCCTGCAAATGCTTTATAACCAACACTTGATTATTTTGAGAATAGCCTGAAGGATGTCCAACGCCGAACACAGAATGTGAACACTGATGAAGATCCCAGTGGCTGGCGACCATACTTCACATTCATTGATACCTTAAGAGAAAAGTATGCAAAGCATGAAGGTTTGCCAGGTAAAATTATGCCTAACTCTAGTTTATTTCTAATGCCTTTGTTTAGTGAAGGTTTGTTTAATAGCCACCATACTAATCTTTGTTTTATTTTTACCACGATTTTGATGGCTTTCTCTAGTTGAAAGTGGGTATTTCTGTATTTAGAACTACATGGTTGCTAATCTTTTAATGTCTCTGTGCATTCTCCTACTCATATCTGTCTTCACATGCATCAGAATATAATTAACAAGCAGGAGTGCATGTGTGTGGTTAAATCTCTTTCCACTCCTTTTGTTTATTAATGATTTTTTGCTTCTCGGAGATTTTCTTTGTGAGTCGTAAATGCTATAAATGACATTATCTATAGTGTCTAAGATTATCTATATAGCTGGAATTGATTGTTTTGACCACTACCTTTCACCATTATTGACCATTACCTTTCACCATTAAGTAGTGAAAGTGAAAGCTGATCTGTTGAAAAGGGAACCCCGCAGCATTCTACCCCTTTTTTGAGTCTTGCAATTCTGCCACCTAACAAAGAGGCAAGAGCTATAAGTCTCTTGATGTGTTAAAAATTGTTATTGGCAGTTATATGCTATGGCATGTTCCTGTGACAATGCCTGCAGCAATTAGTAGAGATGCAACTTCTACACTTTTTGACAGTGGGTTGCCTTCTAGAATGGACATCCTTGAGATGTCTAATTATTTATTTCGCTTGAACTACTTATTGGTCAATAAGATATCTAACCAAGAAAGTGAAAATTTCCAATCTTGATGTGTATATTGGAATAGACTCTTACCGGTGGGTGTTTTTGTTCTGATTAGCTTGTTCTGTTGTTTTTTTAATCTTTATAACAATGACAATTCATTATAAACTGTTGACAAATGGTTAAGTATGGTGTTCGTCATTGGTTGTTACATATCTTAGGATTCTTGAAGCTGAAGATATATTCAAATGCAATATTTTGATTTTGGCTTGAACATTTGGCTCAGAATTTTAGGCATGGGTGATATTTTTATGAATTTTACAGATGAGAAAGACAGGCCTAGTGTGAGACGCAGGGGCCGCCCAAGGAAGCGTCGCAATATAGAAGGAAAGAGACTCTTTGATGGACATGGTTCAAGTGAAGAAGAGGATTCGATTAGTGCATCTGATCAAGAAGATGCTGAGGATGAAGAGGAGAAACAAGAGGATGAGGAAGAAGAGGAAGCTCCATTGATACATTCATTAAGACCATCATCCAGGTTGAGATCGTTGAAAGTTTCAAGAGATGAGAGCAAAGGCCAGGCGAGGGCAGGAGTTTCTGCTTCTAGAAAATAATGTATTAAAATGGTCGTGCAGGTAACTCCGTTCATGTATATGATGATATGTGCCTGACAAATGGCCTCGGCAGGGACAACGATCTAATAACACTATTACCATCGAGTTGTGGAGTGTAAATTTAAGGTGCATAGCTTGCAGTTTGTAGGTAGATACTGCTGACATCATCTTTCCCTTATGCTTTAGTAACAATGCATAAATTTCTGATTGAATAATGTAGAAAAAGCCTTGTCTTGTTGATTGCTCTTCTATGTTTCATTGTTTTGTCTTCAAGGGTCATATAATCTTATTTAAGCAAATTGAAGTAAACGGCATTGTTTTAACAGCAAAGTTTATGAGTTGATAAAAATGGTCATAAGCTAACAACTTATACAGGCACGAGAAGTTTGAGGGAAGGAAAGCTTTGTTAAGTGTCCGAAGTCCTATGCCAAAACACTATTTTTTTATGATTTCAAAATTCAGTTGGATAAAATTTGATTGAGTTTTAAGAGAATATTTTAGCTTTAATCTGGAATTTACAGACAAAGGTGAAGTTGAATTTCAAATAGAGAATTTAAAAAATCTGAAAATCTCAAAAAGGTCTACAGTTGGGCAAGTTTCGTACTTTTGATCCGATCCCAAGCATGGTTGGGCTTCAATTTCTTATTTTGCCTGACAACAATCTTTTCGAGCTTCTCATTGAACCACACGTGTTTAGAAATGGACTAAAATTTGCTGTAAAGGCCATTAAAACCTTCAAATTACCACAGAAAGCTCAGATTACGCAAAAAAGTGAACTTCTTCTCTCTAAGACAAGAGAAGATTAAAAAAAAAAAAAAAAGATATACCTTTGTAACAAAATTAGGAAGAGGTAATCTTCATCTTCCAGGAATCCTCAACAAAGGAGAAATAATTCCCTGGATCTCTTGCAACGATTGCTGGATCCTAATCTCCTCCTCAACTGAACGTTTAAGGTTTCTAATATGCAACTTCAAAGCTTCGGAAGCTGTAATGTCCCCCGCTCGCATCTCAAGTACCTTCCTTGTCAACCCCATTAACAACCCAGAATGTCTTGGCATAGTCGAGTGTTTCTGCAAGAACCCCAGCAGCAATCCAAGCTCCTCCTCCTCTAAATTAGTAACGCATTTCAATAACTTCCTCCTGGCCACCAATTCCTCCATCACAGCCACAACATTCTCCGGATTCTTCCCACCCAACACCGAGACCAAAGCTTCCTTGTGCCTGAACTTCTTCAACAACTTATCATGCTCTGCCAATTTCACCTTTTTTGGTCTCATTATCAAGTAGTCCCCTTCGCTTGGTTTCTCTCCCTGACCCCTGTGGAAGTACCTGAAATAAGTTGGCCTTAAAACCCGCCTCTGTGGCTCCTCTACACTCACTAGCCCCATTGAATCTGGCAATCCAGCCTTTTCCATATTCTCCTTCACCTTCCTCTTCCCGGTAAAAATGATTCCATTAGAAGTACCAATGACCCTTGTTCTGGAATCACCTGCAACTGCAACTGACATAAGTGGAGCAGGAAACTTCATCGAATGAGTGACTTTCATTCTTGCATAATCAAAAACCTTCATATACCCATCAAGAGCCACACTCAAAATCCTATCCTGAGCTGCATCTAACTCTTCCCCATCTTTCCTAACTCTGCCCACACAAATTGACGTGACAGTCTTGTTATGACTCTCCATTGTGTACACCAGCCTCCCTCCTCCAAGCAAATCCCATACCTTCACATTGTTCCCTCCAGCAGTGGCCAACATTCCACCAGAGGGCAAGAACGTCACGTCCTCAATTGGTTTCAGGTGATTTAACTCCATAACCCATTTCTTACTCTCCACTCTCACATCCCACAACTTCACTGTATGATCATAGGACCCAGTAACAAACATCTCCGGGTTAGACGGAGAACAATCTCCACACCTCACATAATCTTTATGACCCTGTAGGTCAATAATCACACTCTCTCCCGCAACATCCCAGTACTTAACGATTGCATCATCACCACCAGAAACCAAATGGAGCTTATCAAGAACAGGGTATTTGACAAACCGAACTGGACGTGTATGTGATCGGAGCCGGCGAAGTGGAGTCCGGGTCTTGACGTCGAAAACTTGGACAAGGCCGGAGATGTCCGAGGCGGCGATGAGGGACCCATCAGAGCGAAAAGAGCAGGAAGAAACGACATCGGAGAAAGAGGATATTGTGGAAGTGGGAGAGAGGGATTGGGAGGAGAAAAGAGTGATTGAAGCGGAGTTAGCAGCTGCGAAGAGATGAGAATGTGATTTGGGCGAAAACTGAATGGAAGGGATTGAGGAGACCAGGTTTGGGATTTGGTGGGATTTGAAGGAAGACCAGTACTTTGATTCAGGAGTTTTTGAGGGGGTTTTGGATTTGGGTTTTAGCTTGGGTTTTACAGGAAAGGTTTTGGAGACGATGGCTTCGTGATGGCTGTTGTATTGGTCAGCCATTGTTGATCGCTAAGCAAAGCTCCCTTTTAGGGTTTTTTGCAACGTTGAAAGGGTTTTGTTTGACAAGAAGAGGAGGCGAGGTTTTTACTGTTCTGAATGGGCCTTAAGGAAATAAAAAGCCTAAACAGCACATCTTTCACAGTTTTGTGGATTTTCACACTCTCAAGTTGCATTTCAAGATCACAAATATAATTGCATATTTAATTTTTTTTAGTTGATAATAGTTAACATTAAGTAAAATTTTAAAAATAAATTAATGAACAATTATGGTATATTTTTTAAAGATAACAAATTTACTATATTCTATTAAAATAAACTATTAAATAAGGTTAATGCATATTTCATTATTAAAATTAATGTTATTAAAAATTTATATACTTTACGATATTTTCAGGAACTTTTCAGTGAGTTAATTGACAACCTTCACTAAGTATAAGTGAAATTGTGTTGTAATGTCAATGATTTAAGGTAATAATTTCAATTAAAATTAAAATAAGTCACGGTTATGACTTAAATGTCAGAGAAGTCACAATCGTAACTAAAATGACCCTTAGCATAGTGGTGACTTCCATGAACCGTGAATTTGAGAATGATGACTCAATTAATTTTTTATAATATAGTATAATAAATGATGAATTATACATTATAAATAGTTAATAATTATATATTAAAAAAAGAACAACAAATTTTTAATATATATTAAAGGACACAAATAATTTGTTTGCATGACTAATTCTGTTTAATATGCCTATAATATAATTTATACATTATAAATAAATTAAAATTATATACTAATTTCAAGAGATATGCCACAATGGTGTAGATAGCAATTCTTTGCAAATATACTTACAATAAATTATAATTTATAGATAATTAAAAATTGTGTAATATGTATTAAAGGTCAAAATAAACGTTAATCAATTTTATAATAATTTTAAAGATAATAATTTTTTAACACATATAAGACAGACGTTGAAACGCTTCTAACATGTTAAGTTGATGGCTTCTAAAATGTTAATTTGTTTAATTTAAGGATTTATTTTCTAATAAGATTTATAATAAGTCTTAAATTATACATATTAAAAAAATTAAGTCATAATTAGATGTGAATATGAAAAAATGTGAATTTTTAATATAAAATAAGATATTTTTTTTGTAGCATTAACAATTTTTTTCTAACTAAGCTAAGCATCACATGCTACTGGTCTTCTTTACATTTTTTAAAATATAAATTTTTTCCACAATGCAAAACTTAAAAATTGTCGTTTTGTTAATGTAAAACAAGTAAATAATAAGTACATCGTCTTCTAGCAGATAAAAGGATTTCATCATATATGATACGAACAAGATTTCCATTGTGCTCAACTTAACTCTTAGTTTAAAACCAATGTGATACGGACATGTAACGTCGCTTGAGATGAGGTGGTATGGTAGACACAAGACCACCAAGTGGCGGTCACATATTTGACTTGTAAATGATCTCATCATAGGGGCTTATGTAGAATTTTAAGAACGGTAAGAAAGACTAGTTAGAGTTGTCAGATTTATAGGTCTTTTTGAAAAATAAAAACATGGCAAGCGATCGAAAGAAAGAGGGTTGTGGGGTCTGCAATTCAACAATTTTAATCGACTTAGTTGTGGTGACACGCTGTGGAATGGAAGTCAATGGAAATAAAGTTTTGTTAGTGGTCATTGCATAAGTGTTGATTTTTCGATGGCTCGTTCTACCAATGAGTGATGCAAAGGAGATAGATCTTGTATTGAACGGGTTAATCTATGTTGAGCTCAAAGGAGACTTGCTAGTGGACCCGATTTATGAAGAAGCTGGGGGGGATAACATAAGATACCATAGTTTGACTAAGTTAAAATATTGTGACACAATAAATGAAAACCTTGATGAGCACGAGCCATCTTTAGTTGTTGATCTTATGGACGAAGGGTCAAATCAAAGGAAAGAGACTTTCGAATGATTACATAAATTATAGAATTCTAATGATTCTTCAAAGTCTAGTCAACATACCACCTTGGTGATTGTTGAAAATTCAACAAATTGTTGGATACCCTGTAATAACAATCAAGCTTTGAATTATTAGTTAATACGAGACGACGCGTTAGAAAATTAACAAGAAGAAGGTAAAATTGTAACATAAGTGGGCTAGTAGTAGTAGGCTCATGTACATTTAAAAAACTCTAAATAATTAGTATTTTTATAAAGATGTTAAAAGCAAGATAAAATAAACAAGAATTAGGCATGTAAATATAAATAACAGGCATATAAATAACATTATTACCTTCCATAGATAAGAAAACAAAGATGGTGGGTCGATTACAAAGGCTCTGTAAAGTGTGGATAGATAATAGCCGGTAACAATTTTCAATGTTGATAAAAGTACATTTATCAAAGTTAAATCCGACCTAAAAAAACCTAACAAGATAAAAGGAAAAAATTATAAGAGAATATATGACCAGGTTAAATGAAGCCACTGATCTATATCTAATTAAAAGGTTTGTTATGAAAAACTATCAATTCACAATGCATAAAAGACATAATAGTGTTTCTTTGATAAAATATTGGCTATAGTTTTATGGGTTGTCATCAGAGTTTTCGAAAAAATCAACATACTTGCATCAAAAAGAAGTACAAAATGTTCACAATTTTTTCACATGATTGATATCAAAACTTCCTAAGTAAACACAATGAAGCGTGTGAATCTACAGAAATTGAAGCAAAAGATAGAATTTCGATATGATTAATAATCAATTAAGAAGGATAAAAATTAAAATAGACGTACAATCAAAAATTGTATATGTTCACTTATATTTTTCGTAAACAGAATTTCAGGTAATCTTGTTTAAGGAAAAAAAATCTTTAACCAATAGTAATAAAGGAAGAATAAAGCTTTAGAATGAGTTTAGACATAACAAATGCCAAAATGAAATGTAGAAAAGATATATGTAAACAATATTATTGATAATTTATGTCGGTTTTAAAAATGAGTAAGTGAATAAAAGGTAATTGGTGGAGTTAAAAAATTACCAAAATAGTCTTGGAATCTTCATCAAGATCTGCTACATAAGCGAGCCCTTCTGCGAGTTTAGTAAAAAATTCGTCTGCTGTCAAGTTCTCTACGTTTCAAAGAAAAAACCAATAACAGAAAGTAAAAAAACAATATTTGATAGACTGCTAACCAATGTTTGTTGTTCTTTATTTTGAAAAATACAACATTTATTTATAATGGAATAGAAGAAATAGAAAAAGGATTGATTTTTAAAAAAACATAAGACTAAGAAGCAACACAAAAGTGTGAGAAAAATTGACTGCATTCATAATATTATAATAAGAATTATTGTTACATTACCGATAACTATACTTTCTCTCCAAGAAAGGCGAGCCTTTAAATTTTTTGTAGCCAACTTAACATTGTCGCCATTAGTTTTCAAGAACCATTTAATACAAATGTTATTACAAAATTTCTTTTGTGATTAGGTAGAAAATAATGTTAATGCAAATAGCTATTTTGTGCACTATTGATATAATCTTGCTTCTTCATCCATAAGAAAACAAAAAGTAGAAAAAGAGAAAGATCTTACCTGCTTCTGCGAGAGAGGTGTTCGCTTAGTTAGCCACTGTAGCACAACTTTATTTTTCTGAATCGACTGGGGAAGATCTTTAAACTGATATAACGCTTCTTTGTTCCTCATTTTGAACAAGTAGAACAAAATGAAGGAAAGCACAGAAAATAAATATGGTTGAAGGTTTCGTGAATGTAATTGCTGAGAAACAAAATTGAAACGATAACGAACGCATGTCTTAGAATGGAAAATATGATAACACATTAAATGTTTGTTAAAAACAAAATTAATTATTTTTAGATTTCAATGACAACAATCGAATAAATTTCATTTATAAGATTGCATCTTTAAATCAGCGGCATATCTATTAAAAAATTGTCTGTTGAAATCGACGGTGTATTTGTTGGAAGATTATGTTTTTTGACGTGATGCAGCGTATTTGTTGGGAAATTTATTTTTTTTACAAGATTAGCAAGTTAATGTTGTTAAGAACCAAAGGAATGAAGGAAAGAAATAAATATTGACCATATGTTGTATGTCACGGGTGTGACATGTTAAGTCACACCTGTGAGACCTTTTCATGGGAGTGACTTAACATATCACGCTCGTGAGACATTTAAAATCTGTTTTTTTTAATCTGACTTTGATTGTTATATCAATTAACATTTTTCAATAACATATAGAGTTTGACTTAGTTAATCTTAACTTTGCTTAAGCTTTTTTTTTAAAAAAATTCTTATAATAAGGAGTTAACCTGGATTCTTATCCAAATGATGGATAAGATAAACCTGCGTGGCTTGTATTAAACAAAAGATTGGAAAAAGATACATAACTTCGCACATTGTCTTTGTTTTGTTTGTCTCCTTTGTTTATATTTCTTCAAGCCTATTTGTCTCTTGTATATGTATTAGAGGAGATAGTCTGAGCAAATTAAAGACTTATGATCACAAATAATTACAATATAGAATCTTCTATTCGTTTTATCTATGTTTGAATTTAAGTTTTAGATGCATATTTTATCTTTAAACCTTTAACTAAATCACAATTTAGTACAAAACAATTTCAAATAATTTAATTTGAATCAAATTTTAATTATATATTTAAAATTGGTAGCACCAAACACCTCTAAAGTAATTCATGTTTTAATTATAAAAAAATTTGTCATTACTCAAATATAAAAAGGGGAAAGGATTAAATTTCAAAGTAAAAAGATTTAGAAAAGCATTAAATCATTTTCAGTTTTTATTATCCATAATTCGAATTATTATTCTAGCTCCTCAAACACTTTACAGACCACACGATATTATCAAAAAGTTGGTAAAGAGAGGAACTGAAATGGTAATACCTTTTCTGTATGTCATCATATGATAAAACACGATAAGCATACATATTTATAATTTCATCCACTTCTTGCGTGGATAACTCATTTATATCTTAAATATGCAAAATCATAAATTAAAAAAATTATTTTAAATCAATTATAGGAATAAAAAGGCATAAAGAAGGCTATACATAATTATATTAATGTTATCCAACCTTGTTTAGTAGTAAGGATTTCTCCTCTCTCAAAAGAAGTTGTGACAGAGTTAAAATGGAAGCAATTGAATTCAAAGTGGGTTGGACGACACATTGATATAATGATCTCACTTATAAAAAAATTTCTATTTTCCTTTTGTTTATGTCATTTAAACACCTATTTAAGAATAAATCATGAATGACACCATATCAATGATGTGAATACCTTACTGTACTGGACGGTACCAGTACGGGTATTAAAGGTACCGGACAAAAATACCGTTCGGTACCAGGTATTTTTGATCGGTATCGGTGGATACCAACAATACCGGATAATTTCGGATGGTTCTGTAAAAAATAAAAACTTCAGGGACCTATCTGTAAATTTTAAAAATTCTAACTCTAAAAACTGCCCCCCAAACTGCGATCCTCACCTCTCATCTCTCTCTTGCGCGTCGCACTCACTCTCACTGTCTCTCTCTCTCACTCTCACCGTCGATGTCTGTTGACGTCTGGTCGTCGTGGTGTCACCGCCTCAACCTCGTCCTCCATTGACTCCTCCTCTCCTCCTCTGTCATGGTCTCACCTTGCCGTCTTCATCAATTCATCTTCAAGCTTCCTCCACGCAGCTCGAAGACCCACCACCTGCTACAGTCTTCATCGTCGCAACTGAGGTCCATCGCACCACCGCATACCGCACCCTGCACCGTCCCCCTATCGAACCACCGCACATCGCAGTCGCACCACCGCATTTTGTTTTTAGGTGTGTGTTTTTCTATCATTTTTCTAAAATTTCCTGCTTGATTTAATTTTTTATTGTGTTGGATGATGGATTTCTGAAAGTTAGATGATGGATTTCTAATTGTGATTGTTGAATGTCAATGGTATTGGGGTTGCTTGTATTTCTAAATTAGTTGGATTGGTTGGATTGGACTGGTGATTCTGGTATTGAGTTGAATATTGAAGTTGAAATTGGGTATGCTGCTATGCTGACCTGACGATGTTGATTGATTCTGTTAAAGCCTAGTTGAAGTTGAAGCTGCTGAACAGCTGAAGGGGTTTTGTCTTGTGATTTGTATTTTGTCACGGTATTGGATAATTGGAGTTGGTTGTATACATATTGTATAGTGTATAGCGTAATTAGTGTATATGAATATGTTAGATTTTGGATTGTTGAAGTTAATGATCACGGTGTATTGTTGAAGACTTGAAGTTAATTTTGTATTTGTGATTTGAAAATTAGAAATGGGTATAGTTGTTGACTGTGAAAAATTGAAAATTGGAAATGAAAATATGTTGTTCTATAATTTGGTATTGGATTTGGATCATTGGTTATCAATTGAAAATTTTAAATTCCTTAATTTTATGTTATAATTATAAACAATTATCTTGTTAGAACTTAGAACTTTAAAAATTAAATGCAATTGATATATGCAAAACTAAAATATATAAAATCAATTGTTATAATTAATAAAATATAATGCATATTAACTAAAATTCACAATTTTAATAAAAGTTTAGAAATATATGTTTGAACTTTTTATTATATAAAAATATATAAAATCAAATCACAAAAT
>JANZLF010000009.1:18689796-18706967 GCA_026546835.1 Erythroxylum foetidum
TCACAGGCAGACGGAGTTTTGGAGGCTAATTTCTGCAGCTGGAGATAGCATAGATAAAGGTATATGACATTATAAAGTTCATTTTGACAATGAGAGCAGCGTTTCTATGCTTAATTTTCTGCTGGCAATTTTATCTATATTTTGACAATAGTGGCCTTGCATTTGAATCTCGTACCTACTTTTTTCTGGTGACATAAAGCTCTTATGAAATGTTAGGTGTTTATGTTCATGGTTGGCTGGGTAGACTTGCTTTCTCTCCTCCTCATTGTCTTAAGGTCCTCCCGTTGCAACTATCTTTTCTTGTAAGTTAGTCCTGCAAAATTTTGGTTATTTTCTTCCTGCAACTTTAGTTCTTGTGTTTCCAAGTTCTGCGATGGGCCATTTTTAGAATCTTCTACGGTAGTTGCTGCAATATCTAGACTGAAAGCTAAAGTTCTATCCATTGTAAGTCTTACTAATGACAAAGCTTTGGGTGCATTTCGATCTGTATTTCTCCTTTCCTGTGGTTACCAAATTTTACCTGCTTTATACCAATCTGTTCATTGTATCCTTAATGCAGCTATTGCATTTGTGTGAAGCAGAGAGCACTTCTTATTTTGATGAAGTTGCAAGCTCTCCAAAAAGCCTCAATTTAGCGAAATCTGTTGCATTAGAGGTTAATCTCTGATCCTCATCCTGGTGTTGTGAAAAAGCTTCAGATTTACCACTATGGCAACTTAATTTCACTTTCAAGGCTTTGTGATTAGCATCTGTTTCAGTTTGTTCGTTGAGCAGCGGCACTAAACCATTCAACAAATCATAATATCCCACACTAATCTTTAGTATTCCTAGTCTGTTTTTCCTGTAGCCAGTTTTCCCATCAACATTTTGCTAGAGAACTCTTATTAGTGGAAAACAAATCTGTTGAAGATATCTTAACTAGTGCTACTGATTTACACAGAGCTTTCTTTTCTTTGATTTTGTTCTTTTAGTGTTGGTTTTATAGTCAAAGTGGTCACTGGTCATATAATTGCTGATATGTCGGTCCCTGAAAAGAATTTCCCAATGGGCCTTCTGCGACTGAATGCTATGCATCTAGCTGATATATTCTCGGATGATTCAAATTTCCGATCTTACATTACTACTCACTTTGTAAGCTATTTTTGGATCCCATATATTGCATGCTTGCTTAGTTATCTGATCCTATTTCTGGTTGTATGATGCAATAACATTTGAAAAGAACAATGACCAAAGATATCATAATAATGATGCAAACTTATTTGTTTGTTTGATAGCTGCTTCTATCTTTTAAATATAATTTATGCATTATGTCAATTTCCATTATGAGTAATCTGACTTTAAAACTTGTTCGTCTTTTTCATATCAAAATGCAAATTCAAACCACAGTTCTGACTGAAATATTTTTGCTCCCTCACGGAGATTTCTATCCATCTGGTGCTCTTCTGATAATCCACCAAGGGAGGAAGATGCTACTCTGGAATATGATACATTTTCAGCAACTGGATGGGTTTTGGACACGTTTTCTTCATTGAATGAATCTAGCAAAATGAATTTGGAGATCACTTTAATTCCCAGTAATATGCTTCAAGCTACTTATTCTCATCAAAGGACTTCATTATTTGTCAAAGTAATTGCAAACCTCCATTGTTTTGTACCCAGCATATGTGAAGGTCAGTTATGTGTCAATGATAATTTGATAATATTATGGGTTTGATATATTTGATATCTGGCCAACATAACACAACCTTTTGTTCTAATTTACAGAGCAGGAAAGAAATCTTTTCCTTCACAGTTTTCTTGAGTGCATGCGAATGGATCCATCTAAGTCACTACCAGGGTTTTATTTTCCTTCTGGTGCTCAAAAAGCCACCTCTGTTTGCAGAAATTTGCGTATGCATCGTTGTCTTCTGATACTTTATGTTTTTCATGAAATCTAAAATTTGGTTTCTGATGAGTAACTTGGATGTATAGGTTCCCTCTTGAGTCATGCAGAATCCTTAATACCTAACTTTTTGAACGAGGAGGATGTACAGCTCCTAAGGTGAATACAATCTCAAGCCATTCTTTTCTTTGAGCAATTTGTGTTCTTATTTTCCTTTTGCTTTTGATAGAGCCAGGTAGGTCAGCTGTACTGTGGACAGAACATGGTGGCTGATTATGCACAGTAGATTTCATCCTATTTTGTGTAGAAATTGAGATTAATGTAGGCTATGCCTTACTAGATAGATGATGAAACAACTCGGATAATTACTACTAATCTTTAATAAATACAGTGTTTCATGAGCTAGAAAGCAACATGCAGAATCTGTAGGAATTTTCTATTAGGTTAACTGGCTTTTGTGATTTCGGGATCTCTGTAAACTTTGGTTAATCATTCTTTTTTTAGAATCGCAGGTGTGCAAACGGAGATTGATGTTTTATTGACTCCCTTTTTTTCCCTCCTCATTCACATATTATGATAGATTAATATGTGATATAATGGTAGTTTCTAATGTTCATATCTCCAATGGTCCTGATTAAAAAATGGGGTATCTACAGTTCATATTGCTAGGTTAGGCTTCATTATATCCTCAAATAAATAAAGGTTATGAATCAATGCTTTTAAAGTTTTAAGACCATAATTCTGTAAATTGCAATCATATTTGGAGACTATTGGCTCTGGATAATTATTGCATGTTATGCAAACTGTTGCAAGTTTGTTTTATCACCAAGTGATGTTTTTTTACTTTCCTATTTTTGAAAGTTTGCCTAATTGCCAGAGTTATAGCTCATGTGGCTCTTACCGCTTTAGTATAATATGATTTCATCTGTCATGTTGCAGAGTATTCTTTAATCAATTACAGTCGCTGATTATTCCCGCTGACTTGGAAGACAACCAAACTCTAGTGAGATTCTTGCCCTTAGATGGTGATATTATTTTCGTTCGTCTCACTACTTCGCAATTATGTCAATCTCCTGTCTCTGCTATGTTAAATGGTTCAAGTTATACTGCTGGGGCAGATTCAAGAAATAATTTGAGAGGTCAATATCATTGGATAGGTTCTAAACTCAACTTTGACAACAGGTGAATGTCGGTAAAATTTTGGTGTAGTCAGTGAAGGATCACTTTAGTTGGATCCTGGCAATTGACGTTAAAACCCCAATGAGGATCTTATGTGCGTCCAAGCTATTGAGTTAGAAATGCTAACAGGGTTGTATAAATAGCCGGATTTTCAGTTCGGTATTCCAACTTGAATATGTGTTAGTTTTGTTTTACATTTAAGGGCAAAATTTTTAGAATACTGTGCATTAGCTGGTTTCAAAAAATTGTTAATTTTGTCTGTGTACCCTGTTGCTTCCTCTTTTCAAACAATGTTGCATACCCAGAAAATTTTATTCCTTGTAGGAGGCTCAGAGTGCTGGAGGTTGCTCATCACCTTTACTGAGGAAACGACGTCCAGACGCAATCCGAAATGGGGATCAGAAAGAGGAAACATCTGAGAATTCCACAATCCAAGAAGATGAACAACTTAACCATAAAACTGAGCATATGAATCAAGGTGATGATTTGATGAGGGAAGTTAAAGCTAAAAGGGAGATTGACAAAGATGTTCAAAATATTGAAACAAGTGGTTCAGATACAAGTTCTACCAGAGGAAAGACTTTTGTTGTCCAAACAGGAAATGGTGACTTTCCAAAATCAAGTGAACAATTCAAAGAAAGTAATCTTAAAGGAGTACAAGGTGATGAAAAATTTGAAACTGTCCAGTTTGAAGAAAAACAGCCAAGAAAAAGAAAGCGAACCATAATGAATGACTATCAGATGACAGTCATTGAGCGAGCCCTGATAGATGAGCCTGATATGCATCGAAATGTAGCTTCCCTACAATCATGGGCTGATAAATTAAGTTTACATGTAAGTAGTTGCACAATGAAGTACATTACATAAACTGTTCCATGTAAGTAGTTGCACAATGAAGTACAAGACGCATTTTTGACTCATTATACTTGTATTCCTTTATTTTTTCAGGGTTCAGAAGTTACATCATCACAGCTAAAGAATTGGTAAGTGAGCATCTTCCTTGCAATGCTTTGCATGTCACCGTTGTAAAATGTCTCTTTTTCCTGAATATGCTAGTTGTCTTACTGGTTCAAGTTCTCATGAATTCTTTTCTAGACATTGACAATCAAATGTGCCATTAATGAGAAATGTTTGAAAAAATAAGATTTTCTTCTCAGAAAGGGTACAGGGATGTATCTGTCACTGCTAGAGGTCAATTTTCATGTACAAAAATCCATGCCATGGTTGTTTCCAAGTAATAAATAGAAGCACAAGATGAATTGGAATCTTAGGTCATATGTGGAAACAAATATTTGTTAGGACTAAATTATGATCTTCATATGCTCGCTTGCTAATAAACTTATGCCTTTACCTTCAATTGACTACAGGCTCAACAACCGGAAAGCTAGGCTAGCACGTGCAGGAAAGGATGCTCGTGTGCCAATGGAAGTTGACTCTGTTACAACGGAAAGGCATGGTGGTCCTGTACGAAGGCATACCCGTGACTCGCCTGTGAGTCCTGGTGATGATAATGTCCCATCAAGTGCACAAGGGCTTCAAAGCACTGCAAGAGTTAACAATGTAGAAAATGCTCTGGCAGACTTCATCTGTGTGGGTGGAGCAGAAACATTTTCATGCAAGTCAGGCCAGTATGTTGTGCTTGTAGATGAGACGGGAGAAGAGGTTGGCAGGGGAAAGTTGCATCAGGTTCAAGGTAAGTGGTGTGGTCATAGCTTGGAAGAATCAGGCACATTTGTTGTTGACATTACTGAGCTTAAGGCTGACAGATGGCTGAGGCTTCCATACCCATCTGAAACCACAGGCATCTCATTTGATGCGGCTGAAGCACTGATTGGAGTAATGAGAGTGTTGTGGGATACAAACAAGATATACAAATTGAGAGATCATTGATCTCTCTGTTAAAATTAGTTATATAGTTTCATGTTAGAAGCAGTATAGTTATCAATTTTGATCGATGTCAATATCAAGCTTATTTCCTACTCTCCTCCACTCTTATACCAAAGTTGTGTTTATTGTTTTTGCAGGACAATTTCACTTGGTTCTATTTGAGTGCATGATTGTTGAATGTATATAACCAAAATAAGTTCTTTATTACAAATAATTTTAAAATAAACGAAAATTTTAATTTAAATGACAAGTAATTAGGCCTCTAACACCAATATTTGAATTCTAAAATTTTACAAACTAACAGTAAATGTGTTAAATGTGTAATTAAATTCTTAATGCAAAATTTGTTGTTGTAATTCAATCTAATTATAATCCCTATTTTTTTTTATGTTATGAGCAATAAAGATTTATTAGTCAAATTAATAAATTATTAACAATTAAAGTTTTAAATTGAACTGTTAAAGTTTTAAAAGATTCTTTAATTTAATTGAAAATTTTAAAAACTTTGTATTAAAAAAATCGTAAAAGAATAAGTGCCTTCGGATTGTTCATGAACGTACGAACGGATTGAAGGAAACAAGATGTTGAGATTAGCCATTAAACGGACTCGTTTAATGTAAAACATCATTTTAACATCTTAGCTTAGATTAATAATATAATATAAGCAAGCACAAGCCGGGGCTCTTTACAGTAGCCACTTGCTGTCTCAAGAGCGTCCAAAGAAGACAACCGAACGAACGACACAGCGTTTTTATTAACGTAAGTCTCTTCTGTTCCGTCATGTACCCCCCGCCTCTCTCACCTCGACAGCTACAGGAGCAGCTCTTCTCTCTCTCTCTCTCTCTCTCTATCTCTCTCTCCTCCCTCACTCTGTCTCCGCCTCTGTTTCTCTCTGTCGTACAAAAATAACATACAAAGAATCCATGAATTTGTAAGCTTATTCCCTCTTGGTAGGTTCCGGCGTTGAAAGCTCGTATTGGAAGCTCACGAATACGGTTCCAAGGTTAGTTGCCGATTTTGAGCTTTCTATTGATGGTTTTTGTGCTTGACTGCTACATTCTTTGGCTTCTATATTTGATGCTCACTGCATTTCAGCACGCATTTCTTACCACTTCTTAATTATCAAAACCCAACGGGACTTGTTGATGGGAACGAATCGCCGCCTATAAAAACTATTCCTGATCCTCAAAATCCTTTCAAAACCCTTCCCAATCTAGAATATCAGACCTGGTTCTAGAAAGACCAAATGCTAATTTATTGACTATGTTCTTCCCTGACCAAAGATACATTCTCCTACATTATTGGAATGACCACATGTCAGGAAGTCTACAATGCATTAGCCACTACCTTTGGCTCCATTTCTTAAAACATACATCTTCAGCTGGCATGTAAAATTACATGAATTCGAAAAAATGATTTTTCAGTATCTTAATACTTTTAGTTTGCCAAATCACTACCAGATGAATTGAATTAGTCTTAGCTAGTTGTATCATGACTACAAATGAATTTAATGTCATTATCTACAGAAATATTGGAAGCGTCATCACAACATTGTCACTGCTTGTGACCTAAGTCAGTCTCTTTTAGTGAGCTTCACTCTCAATTGCTTGCCAATGAAATCATTATTCAAAGTCATCTCATCCCTCTAGTGGCAAATTTGGTAATCTTAAAATCTTTTGTCACATCAGGAACACCATATCTTTCACCCTGCCATATCGATATTTTGAACAAAGGTTTTTCTAGATATCGAACTTATACCAAAGCTACTCCTACTTTTTTGAACGATAATCTCACTTAAGTTCGTTTAAACGAGACTTAGCCTTCCCACATTATTGCTGAGCAACAAAGTTTTGACAAAGTTACTATGTAAACAATGGATAATCAAAAGCAACAATAAACACGTAAGAGTTGCGGTAAAAATCAACCTTTATTACTCCCCTCAAAAGTATACAAAAGATTGTTCTTTCTTCTTAGAAGCAAGACTTAAATAAGCCATTTATAAGCATCTTTGACTTTACCGTTTAAAATCCTAATTGAACTGTAGTAACTAGATCACTTATATTTTTATCAAATTACATTACATTAACCAATTAAATAATACTCTAATTCAAATAGGACTCTATTTGATAAGATTTAGCTACATCATAACTAACAAGATAAAATATTATATTTAATTAGAAAAGATACATTTATGAAGGATTGCACTATATTACAATAATCTTATCCTTCATATCATCCAAGATCTCTCTTTAATCTTTATCCATTAATGATGAGCTATTCAAGTCTAAAGCCTTTCATAATATACTAGTTTGGTCCAATGCTTACCTATGTCAAGTTCATTAGTTATGGTCCGTTTACTTAAGCACACATTAAGTTCTTAAAGTGCTCACATGTCTTCTTCATGCACGTAATTCAACTAACCTTCAACTTAAGGTCCATCTTGAGTTATTTTTTAGTCTTAAAACTCGGATCTTGCATCTCATCGAAGATTTCCGCTAATATACACCAACAATGCCCCTTTTTTTTGCCTATTCACAAGTTTTTATCTTGTTCCGTCTTGCCAAGTGCTAAATATTGGTCAAGCTCGCCAATGTCTACGTGATTTCACCTATAGTTATCAATTTTGATCGAAATTAATATTAAGTTTATATGCTAATTTTAGGCTCTCTCTCTCTTTCCCTCTCTCTCCCTCTCTTTGAATTATTGAAGGTTATGTGTATGCAAATGGACTAACCTTCCCTACCGTAACCAGAAAATAGGTCATAGGTTCATGTGCTCCATTAACAAGGATACATATAAATTCTTTAGTAGGTATATTGCCACCGTGAAATAATAATTGGCGAAAACAAAAACTCATCCATGTAAGAATGCTTGTTTTGGCTTAACTGGCTAATGTTTTCCTATAGCTACATTTTTTGTTTGATAGTTTCTTTGGTTAGGTCCACTATTAGCATTGGAACAGATAAATCTATCAATTTTCTAACCAAGGTTGTCTCACAAGTAAAAACAAACTCTATGTAATCAATTAAATCCATTGTAATCATCATTCCTAGCTGCTCATAATCATAAAAAAACATTCAATGTGGACTCGAAGTCCATTCTCTTATGTTGCCTCTGGGTTTTATAATTTTCTAAGGTTAGGGATTATGCTTTAGACTATTGAAATAAGCCAAACCCTGTGCATTTAAATGGTACAAGTGTGCTCTGGGATTCATTATCTTAGTCGTATTTTTCTTTATTCGTAGTATTGAGTAGCCTATTTACAGGCTGTTTGATAAAATGTCAGAATGAGACTGGTTTACAGGTTTGAAGCTGCGACAGGAAGAATGGTGTATTTGAAAGACATTGCACCGGCAGCTGAAAACAATATCAACACACGATTTATACTCTTGGACAAACGCAAGGCGACATCAGAAGGCCAGAACAAGACATGTCTGGCACTAGTTGCTGATGAGACAGCCTCGGCTCACTTCCAGCTATGGGGTGAAGAGTGTGATGCTTTTGAGCCCGGTGACATTGTTCAGCTAGCTAATGGCATTTTCTCATACAATAGGAACCATCTGGTTTTGAGGGCAGGCAAGAGAGGGGCCATAAAGAAGGTTGGAGAGTTTACTATGACTTTCGTGGAGACTCCCAACATGAGCGAAATTCGTTGGGTTCCAGACCCCAATAACTCCAAGAAATATGTGCAAGATGCTGTTATTTCAAACCATTCCCGTATGTTTCCTCCATTGCATTAAAATCAGGAATGATAGCATATTTTGATCTAAATAGGGTTTGTTGAATCTTCCTGTGTTTCATTTGATAATTGAGGTACAAGTCTTGACTTTTACATCAAATCAACAAATTTACTGGCTGCATTCTCTGTTGTTGTTGGTATTACAATGCTCAAATCTTATTAAACTCTCCTAATCTCCAACATTGCAAAACTTGGTCGAAGATGATGATTCAAATGTACCAGATATTCAAAATTTATTGGCTGCATGATCCCCTGTAGATATGAACCAGATATTGAATTGGTCACCAGTAACTTTCTCTCTAATAAAGTTATAATCGAGCTCAATGTGCTTATTGCTAGCAAATAGGTGATTGTATTGGGTGAGCAGATGGGTTGGAATTAGATTGAGGTAGTGGAGTAGGAGAAGGACACGAGAGATAGAGTGAAGATGATGATTCAAATGTAGCCAGCCAACCCTGTAATCATGGTAAGTATAGTTTTGGCAAAGAATTAATGTGGAACACAAATGTTTGGCCAGAACATACAATTCTATTTAAGGATTCCTTTTTCATTAAAATAATAATGAAGTTTTTGATATTCATCACCATAACGCTTTGAAAGCAGGAATATGTGTATTGAATTGTTTTTTAATAAATGTTTTAAATTGGAGAAAGATGGAAAGAGCTAGCTTCACTTTTATTTTTCATAAAATAAATCCAGGTAGTAAAATCATCAACAAAAATGACAACATAACTTAATCCTAAGTTAGACATAGTCCCTAAACATTAAAGAAAACTGATTGATACACGCTTCCAATATTTCTTTAGTTGATAGCATTAAATTCAACTATAGTCATGGTATAACTAGCTAAGAATAATTCATTTGCTAGTGATTTTTTGCACTACAGATATTAAGCTACTGAAAATCATTTTTGTTGAATTCTTGTAATTTTATATGCAGCCGAAATTGTGTGTTTTAAGAAACGGAGCCAAAGGTATTGGTTAATGAATTCTTAAGATGTGTTCATTCCAATAATGTAACATAATTTATCTTTAGTTAGGGACGATCATGGCCAATAAAGTAGCATATGGTCTTTCTAGAACCAAGTATGATCATCTAGATTTGGGAGTGGTTTTGAAAGAATTTGAGGATCATGAATAGTTTTTATAGGTGGGGATCTGGTTTCATCAACAAATCCCATTAGGTTTTGATAATTAAGAAGTGGTAAGAAATGGGTTATATAAGATAAGTAATTTTTTTCCATTTAGCTTGATGGAAAAGGTCTGATGAGTGGATGAAGAAGAGGAGGGAATTGGTGTGTTCATTTTGGTTTGGCTATGATATAATGTAGACAATGTCAAGAAATATGGAAGCCATATTTTTGTATTATATTGCATAGTGTAGTAAGTAGTTTTTTTTTTAAGGAACTGTAGTAAGTAGTTATAACAAGATAAGAAGAGAAATAGAAAAATAAAATCTAAGGTGATATGTTAACTAAGATAACCACAAAATATAAAATTCTAAATACAGGGAAATAAATATAATCATTATATCCATTTGGAAAAATCGATATAATTATAAAGTTTCCTTTGAATTCTCTTGTTGATGAAGATAAAATCAATAAATGGCAAGTGAATATGATTTTTTTTATTTTTGACAAACAAGTATTTATTTATTATTTCTCGGAATCAAAACAAAAATTCTATTGGAGTGATATAAGAGTAAATTATAGAAAGAATCATTTAAATCTTTTTTTTTACCAATATTCTTAATTACTAGTTAAGAAATCTCTATCAACAAGATAAATTCTTTCTTCTGCAAAATTAACGGGCAAGATAAATAGAAATAATAGTAAAGAATAAATAGAGTTATCACTTTTATAGTCTTTGGATAACCTTTCCAGCAGTGCATACTTATCTACCCTCAAAGAAAAGTAGTCAATGCAGAACATGACCCTTGTTGGATCATATGTGTCCAATGAAAACAACAGTTTGCTTGCATAATTCAAGGGTTAAATGATGATAATCACACTTATCTATGTTTTTCAGGTGAGATAATATTATAAACAATATCTTTTTCTTTTTTCATGGTTGATCTTCAATTGGCAATTGCCTTGCAAATGTGTGAAAATGGGATGTCAGGCACATTCGAAATTATAGATGGCAACAAGGTTTAGGCTTGCTTAGTTTGGTCTGAGGTCAACATATCAAGTTTGAGTTGATTAAACATCGGGTTTAATTTTCCTGAGCTCAACATAAGACTTGACGAGTAATAACAAAATCATATCGCCCTAAAATTTTAATTTAAAAATAATTTGGTCTTGTCGCCTGTAAGAGTCCCAAGTTCAGGCTCAAGTTTGATGTCTTTCGCTCGGACCCAGCTTGACTTATTATCATCTCTAACTCTAAAACATGTAAGCTCTTTGCTAGAGCATTAACTAACATTTGATGATCAGTCATAAATTTAAAATAGTCAGACATTGATATAAGTGAATCCAGGTTATGCACTTATGCCAGAATGCTTGTAATGCCATTCAGATCGTGAATGGCTTTTGTAGAATCTACGTTAGTAGACCAAACAAAAATTAGGTGATGAGGGAAGAGGATGATAAATGATATACAGACGAGGGAGTGTTTTTAATAATTATGTTTTTTTTTTAGTTTAAAAGAGATCAATTAAATTATATCAGTTAGATTTAATAAAATTAAAGAAAATTTGAAAATTAACTTAAGTTCAATACATGAACCCATTGGTCTGGGCTTAACCTAAACTTCCCAAGCTGATTGAGTAAAAATGGAAGGACAAATTTACCCATTCTTAAATTTTATATTACCAAAATGCCTTGTCACGTTAGCGATCCGTGCGATAGCGAGAGCCACTCCGACTCCCGCCAAAATTTTACATATTTTTGGTGCCACGCTGGCGATCCGCAACAACCCCAAACCAACCAATCAGAACACCCCTCTATTTGCCTATATAAACAAAATCAAAGCGAAACGATGGTAAGCGATCTCAAATATCAATAGCTAAGCAGTTGTTTTGCGTAAGATTTTAGCAAATCGTCACCATGAGTACCGTCGCAGGAAGAGGCAAAACTAAGAACAAAGCGGTCTCCAAATCCCACAAGGCGGGTCTCCAGTTCCCCGTTAGTCGGGTCGCCAGGTTTCTCAAGAAAGGCAGATACGCTCAGCGTGTCGGATCCGGGTCCCCGGTTTACCTCTCCGCCGTCCTTGAGTATCTCGCTGCGGAGGTCAGTTGATTAATTGATCAGCTAATTGTCAAATATCAGTTTCTTTCTTAAGCTTGGAAATCACTGTAGTTTACAAATGGTGTTTTTGTTTTTGTTAAGGTACTTGAGCTTGCTGGAAATGCTGCGAGAGACAACAAGAAGAATAGGATTGTACCAAGACACATTCAACTGGCGGTAAGAAACGACGAGGAGTTGAGCAAGCTCTTGGGGACGGTTACCATCGCGAATGGTGGGGTCTTGCCAAACATTCACCAAAACTTGTTGCCTAAGAAAGCTGGGAAAGGGAAGGGTGAGATTGGTTCTGTATCCCAAGAATTCTAAGGATGCAAAATTCTATGTCCAGTTCTGAGTATACTTGCATAGTTAGGTGGACTGTTGAGATGTAATGAAACTGGTGGTTTGGCTTGTAAAACTTGGTTTTTGGATAACGAAGAGGCTCATTCATGTCAATTATGGATAATCTCCTCTTACTATTTTGAACAATATCTGAATGTAAATCGAAGGGAAAAGTAGAAAAGAAGCTCGTTAAGCTCTGGGTTTGGTCGTTGGAAATCCGTGGCATTACGTTCCACACTAACAGAACGTGGTTCTCGTATGACAGAAGAAGCAGAATAAAGCGGCAAGAGAGTAGTAAAGAAGAATTATAGGAAGAGAAAATACTTTAATAACAAACAACCACATACTAAGCAAATAACAAAATTTGTTCTATAAATCATTTGAAAATGTAATCTTTTAGCTCAAGGGGTTTTCTAAGAAAATGTAATCCATACAGACCATCTTGCAATCTAGTATAGCCAATCATCTTCACTATGCTTAGTTCCCGAAAAGGGAAATACATAAGATAGAATTCATCTTTACAATTAAGTTCATTTGTAAGGGAATTAATAGACCATAGATTATTAGGAAAATTAAGAACAAGAAGAATTGATGACAATTTATTGGAAGGAGTATAATTAACAAAATCTATTGTAGAAAGGAAACATCTGTAATATTGATATTACCTTTGCTTAAACGTGGAGCGTAAGTCAAAAAATTATTGTAAGTTCCTGTTTAGTCTGATGTAAATTATTTCCTATCTTATTGGTCTGAGCATCATTACCTTATTGAGAATAGGTCTAAGAAGCTACAATCCAAATCTTTTGTGCAGTGTTGAATAGTAGATAGCCTTGAGTAATCTATGGTTGCATACAAACCGTGAAATGCCTAAATATGGTTGCTGTTGACAGGTGTATAGTGGTCTTTTAGTACTCTCTCTAGTACCTTTCCTAATAACAACAAAAAGCTGGGAGCCATCTAAGGGTGTTTGAATTGATTGTAAAGGAGGGTCTGATCAAATCATAGACTTATTTCCAAAGTTTGCATTGGATTTTTGGACTTTTTTTTAGATTTGGACCATTTGCTCTTACCGGATTCACTTGTGAATATCTTGGAAAATCTTTACTAACATAGATGGAAACATGAGAGATTTATGTATGTTCTAGTGTATACATAAGACTAAAGGCTGAAGTCTTGTGACTTTTTATGTGGGGAAAGTTCATGCGTAATAGTTGTTACATTTTTAATAAAGAAATTAATGGAATGGGTTTTAGGAAGATTTTAATGAATTTAGTGAAACCAATTGATGCTTTTTACTCCTAACATATTTTTTGAATATATATGACATATATGAATGACTTGTGCATGGAATTATTTGAGATTGTTGACATATTGTTTCGACCTTTGGTTAGAAGAAGTATAAAGTACTTATATAAATTTGTAGTAACTATCCAAAGATATGGACGTGAGGTCTTCAACTAACCCTACATTAAATTCAAATAATGATATGTGGTTTGCTATTATGGTTTAAGAGCTCTGTTAAGAGCCTCATGAAGTGAAAAAAACCTAGGAAGAAGATTTTATGGATGTCCCAAATATCGTATAAGTTTAATTTTTGTTGATAAGTTAAAACTATTTGTATATGTGTTTAATTTTTTTTCCTAATAATTATTAATAATCTTTTAGGATGGAAAATGTGAAATTTTTAAATGGTATGATGACAAATTTAGCGACAAAGCTATTGAAGTAATTCATAACCTGAAGAAAGAAGTATATCGTTTGAAGCAGGAGGTCGTACGGAGCATAATTGAATTACATTCGACATTCAAAGTTGAGGAGCAAATAAAGCTAATAAAGAGGAAATTGTTTTGCTGCAAAAGAGAAAAATGAGTTGAGATTTGTTATACTGATTATAGTAGGAGTTTTTGTACTTATAATGACTTTAAATTTGTTCTGGAAAAGTAGAAGTAAAATGTACTATTTTTTTAAAATTTGAGTTATGAGAATGAAAACTCCTCATTAGTTTATAATCCTTTGAAGAATTAATTGTTCATATGACCTCATCATAAACAATCAAATACAAAAATGATATCATAATAAACAGTTGGAGCAACATGTCCAATTGTGATTATATATAAAAGTGATAATATCAATAAAGTGATTACATCACAACTTGTTTATATAAAAAAGTTTTGCTATATATTTGTCCACAAACATAACATCAATGTAAAGTTTGTGAGTCAACCACATTGCTTCCCTCATTTACACTTAACTGGGAAGGTTGATCATGTACTAGTTGATTTCTTAATGATCTCGACCTCATTGCTTTAGTTTGTAACCGTTGAGAAGTTATGCTAGATTATTCTTTAAACCTCATACCTCTTGATTCAAAAGATAGTTTGAATGAATACGGATCAACTGCTATAAACTTTCGTTTATGATTATGTAAAGAGCTATCAACCTACAAATAAACATGTTGTTAACAATATTCAATCTTGAAAGAAATCAATAATGGTTGAAGAGATAAATATAGTCACAATATTGCTTTGTTGACTTGTTACAACAATATTTTCAGGTTGTGAGGAGACATCAGGAATGAACTAATAAATATGAATTAAATAATGTCAAAAATGATCATTATATATATGAAGCAAAACATACAAAGAATTTGTCATACCTTTGGAGATTGCTGAGCTGGTTGAGTTTATGAATGATTGTTACATTTTCTTGCATCGCGACCAGAATTGCCAAATTTTCCACATTTTTGTACTTTACTCTTTCTACTAGATTTGCTTGGATTTCTGAACTTAGTAGGCTTATTTATTCCTTTCCTTTTAGCTATTTTAGGTTTTCCAAGCATGGGTCATTTGGTTGGGGGGTTTATTAGATCTTCATCGTCAACTGTAGGCTACAAAATAGGTTCTCCAATAAGTTGTAAGATATACTTATACACTGTTATGAATTTAGACTTTTTGTAGCACTTATCCCATATGCCTCTGGTCGTTGTTTCGAATGGTGAATAGCACTTACAACATGCTTGGAATGGTATCCATATACCTCCCACTCCTGACAACTACATGATTGGTTTTTACCAATCCTTACAATACGCTTGGCATCACCTTTGCTAATTTCATATGCTTTATCATGATTCCAGATGATTCTCCATTGCATAACATCTTTCTTATTCTTGTCTAATTTCTTCACAACCCAATGTGCAACTTCTGATTTCCAGCCATATACAAATTATCTACTCTTTGTATGCCTCTTCATCACCATTATTCTGATTGTTTCTAACATGCTTATAATTGGCTTATCTCGAGTCGACAATATCCATCCATTGAATGTTTCACTCATGTTGTTATCAACAATTGGACATTTGGATTCAAAGGACTAGTAACATCATGCCCATCTCTCCTTCGAATATTCGAGCAATGATGATGCCTATCCAAGTGTGATTTTGTCCAATCTTTTCTACCGTTCGTTAAAATCTTCGACGTATGTTGACCAAGCACAATTCCAAAATTGCTTTTATAAGTCTTTTCATTTGAAATTTATATGCCAATTATGTTATATGTGTCGTGCACACATACAATAAGTGGCATGTGGTATTGTGTCTTCCACTGCTCTAATCAATCCCTATAACAATAGATTAGATAAAGTTAATTTATAGTTGATACAATATAATATGTTCATTATTCAATGAATAAAATAATACCTTCTGCATGTATGATATTACTGTTAGTCCTTCACCACTACCCAACTTCAAGTTTGAAGCCAATAAACTCATAAACTAGGTCCATGAATTAGTGTTCTTTACCTCGACAACTGCCTATGCTAATGGATACATACCTCCATCCCCATCCCTCCCAATTGCACTCAACAGTTGACCTTGAAATTAAGTCTTCAAAAAACAACCATCAATACCAAAGATGGGCCTTAAATGCCTCCATCCTCTTTTCATCTCATCCAAGCATATGTATAATTTTTTTTAACAACAAAAAAGAGACAAAGATGCACGAGTTAATGAACAAAATTCATAGACAACTACATGTTTTAATTATCATTGTCAATAACATGTAAAACTTAATAGTTGCATACTTGTAACAAACTTATTTCTTGATTTCTAGTCATCTTTAACTCAATTCTTGATCCAGAATTACTATTCCTCAACTCATGAGGGTATCCTTGTAGTTTCGCATACTCATTCACATAATCACTCACCTTTTCTTTTCTCAATCTCCTCTTGGCAGCTCTACACATGCTTGAGCTGATAGATATATTGAACTTTTCTCAACATTCTTCAACCATCTTCGTCGTCGAGATACTAGGCTTCTCAAGTATTTTGTCCCTAAAATGTCTCATTAGGAACTTAGCGAAAACCAATTTTGGTTTGTTGTTCGAAAAACACCTATGCTCATCATTGTATGTCACCCCTTTAAAGCACCCTTCATTCTTATCATAAACGACATGTAACTCCCATGGGCATCCCTCAATACATCTCCCTCTCATCCTATGTCTTTCACTTTTCTTAAACTTGGCATAGTAGCTTGTCCTCACCGTATAATTCACAACAAACTCTCTAAATTCTTTTGTAGAGTCAAACTCCATTCCTAATCTCCAATTTGGTTTAGCATCGAATGGATTATACCTAATAGTATTACGTGGTCTTTACAACGCATAAGATATTAATCACCACCAATAGAACTACCAAAATTTACCGACTCAATTCCAACTAGTTCATGGTCATCGGGAATTTAAACATGTATAAAACCATAGTTATGCTCATCATGTAGAGCCCGACCTCTACCGCCGTCACTCCAGGTATTGTCCTCTTTGGTCAAGGGTTAGTCCACAACTCGAACCCAAGACCTCAAGGTTTTGTTGCACTTTAAGTGCACGTCTCTTACCATTGAGCCAATGACTTAATGGTAAGAGGCGTG
>JANZLF010000009.1:18710166-18724360 GCA_026546835.1 Erythroxylum foetidum
AATCACAAGCCAATTTCCACCATTCAATAATCAATAAATCACCATTTCAAATTTAATTTCCAATCCACTTTCCAATTACAAAATGCAAAATGCCAAAATCCAATTACAAAATCTAATTGCAAATCCCCAATTTCGGTTCAATTCAATTTCATAACTCACAATTCAAAAATGACAACCATTTCAAATTTAATTTCCAATTCACTTTCCAATTACAAAATGCCAAATGCCAAAATCCAATTCCAAACTCTAATTGCAGATCCCCAATTTCGGTCCAATTCAATTTCATAACTCACAATTTGCAAATGACAAATGACAAAAAACAATCAAAATCAACATCCAAATTTTCACTTCCAACCGAAATATTCATTCCAACCGAAATCTAACATCCAACATCCAATTCCAAAATTTTCCCCAAATCTAACACAATTTTTTCTCCAAATCAACCGAAACTCACTTCCAATTTTTTCTCCAAATCCAACAACCAACACAATCAGAAGCAATCATTTTCAAAATGCATAAAAAATGGAAAAAAATAAAAACATACACCCTAAAAATAATCGGGTCTTCAGTGCTAATCCTGATCGACGTCGGGTCGTGTGCTCCGGAGGTGATCTTCCCGTCATCTGGTGCGTCGAAGAGTCGAGGAGGACGAACGAGAAGGCTGAAGCTGGCGTGGAGGATCGATGACACGACGGAGAAGAACGAAGACCAGACAGAAGGACGGACGAGAAGAGGAAGGCTCGAGGAGACCATCGGAGTCCGGATCCAGACCAGGGAGGGGGAGCGACGCGGAGGGAGAGAGACGGACGGCAAGGATCAGGCGACAGAGGGCGGCGGAGATGGACGACACAGCGACAGCGAGAAGAGAGAAGAGAGTGAGGCTGTTGGAGGCCGAAGGTTGGGGGTAGATTTTTAGGGTTTTTTTTTGCAACTAGGTCCCTAGAAATATTATAATTACCAAAATAACCCAAAATTTTCAGGTTTTTATTGTACCGACCGGTACCGACTGAAATTTTTGTCCGGTACCTTTGTACCAGTACCGATTTCTGACCAGTATGGTACGAAGTTTTGAACTTTGATTGGAACTTGTAAGTCCCCTTTTGTTTGAGGGTAATAAAGTGTAAATGATCATATTTTTTCGGCTGTATAAAAAATGTTTTGAGAAGTATGATGGATGTAAATATTCGTTTAAGTTATCGGATATCCACAAGTTAGTTGGGTTCTCGAAACGGGTCCTAACATTTGTGGTATTAGAGCAAGAAGATGAATCGGTGATGTTCAAGGAATTTCCATAGGAGTAAGCTCACGTTCATGATCTAAAGTTAGATTCTGAAAACGGTGTCCAACAGTTAAACAACTCAGTACATACCAAATACAATAAATATGAAGGAAACAACTAAGTCCTCAATCTCAGCTAACAGACCTTTGAGCCAAATCTAACTGTAATAGTTGTACAAAATATGTTTCTACGGAGTCTTAGAAGCTAGGTTGTCTCACTCTTGAACCTGAAAAGCAACGGTGCAATTTTGATGAGTTTTGTGAACTCAACAGAGTAACCATCCTCGATGGTTCACTCATGTCATAAACAAGATCAATTATAGCACGTAATCATACAGTTCAACTCCACTTGACAAGAATCAAATACTATCACATATAAATCATTTCTCAGTTACATAGTTCAATCATATAACAATATTTACACAGCTTTGCAAATCATTCAATGAATTCAAACTATATGCGAATGCAACATGTATGAGACTCACATTCATTTTGATATTGTTGTGATTGTGTGCTTTTACAGTATCCCAAATTTCCAGGCTCAGTCAGTCAGTCAGTGACTCATTGATCACAGTGAGCCATAGGCTCGAACCACATATGCGGGAGCTTAAAGCTCTTATCAATAACAATATCAGTAGCAACATTAGTCACAACTCCTTTATATTACATGCATCAGAATGAAGTACATGCCACAATTCAATCATCAAATACAATCACTTTCATTTACATGTAATATAACAATATATCAGTCATAGTATCAATTACAATACAATCATAATAGCAGTGGTCATCGGACTAGGTCTAGCATTCAACTTTTCAGTTGATAATCAAAAAATCATTTAGGAAAACGCATTCACATTCAATCAGCACTTCCAATATCATTATCATGCATCAAAATGTCTCAGACAAATATTGTCTGCAATCCAGCACACAATCAACACAATTTAGTACAGTTCAATAAGATCAAAATACAATTCAATAATGCACAAAACAATAAGGTGAAACCATCTTAGGTTACTCACAACATTCTCCAAACAGTTATTGCTTTGAAGTCTCAGCAATGTGTGGGTGCTGTCGCTTAATACGCTTCTCTATACATACAATACATACACATATCACAATATTACACAACTTTGAATTCATTAATGCACATTCATGTATACTAACTATGTATAACACATGTTTATGATAATTCTGAGTTTTTTATCATTTATTTTGTCAAAATAATCATTCAGATATCCACATTCCATTGATTAACTCATATTTGTTTAAAAGTACAATTTCGGGTCTATTTTGCACAATTAATTTCATCAGGAAAGTGAAGGAATTTGGTAACACTTTCTTCTAACAAATTATTTTCCTATTTCTTAAGTTTCTATTGATACCAAGATCATTCAATTTGGTTCATTACTCAATGAGTTATGTTCAAAATACCACAGACTGTGTACATGTGAAATTTTGGCTAATGCATGATCATGCATTCAAATTGTACATCTCATATCTCTCAATTATAGTATCCAAAACTTACAAACTTTATACCAATTTAAAACTAAGAGAATAAGCTACAATTTGGTTAAGACACCTCAGTCTAATTCGGCCTACATCAATACAGTTTATTCAACAACCACATGATATGATTTCTGTCCCTGGTAGTGCTTCAACTTAAGCTAAGACTCAATTACATGACAATTTTGAAATTCTCATAGACAGAATTAAAAGTTGACTTCTTTAAGAAAGTTGTAGAAATATGTCTCTAATTTAATCTAAATTAAGAATCAACGCATTCAAAAATCTACAACTTGCGTTATAATCAGAATACCGAAGTATGTTCGGGAAAATTTTCCAGTTCATAACATCCCAACAGACTTCCAAATTTTCATCCTAACAATCACTTTCAAATAAATTCAGATAACTCTAAATTTTTATGGACAGAAAAAAATGTCTTAGGAATCCGTTGATCTAAGTTTCAAGTCATTTGGAGTTCGGATGAACAAGTTATAGCCAAAAGACTTAGGGCTGTTCAATGAAATACTCTAGTTTATAACCCATATATGCAACCACCTACTTTTCTCTCTCTAGCACGCAAATCTTCATCTTCTTCATTTTAACACATTTTTTTTCACTTTTTCACTTTCTAACTACTGCATCCATTGCATAAACCAACTTTCCTACCCTCTTTTCAGCTCAACAACTTACAACAAACCAAAAATCTAAGAATCAAAATTCAAACATAATTATCAATTACTCTCATCACCGAATTGCTTCCTCCTACAACAACCCATGCAAGCATCCATTTACAATATTAGAACATCAACAAAATCACTTACTTGGTTCCACAAAGTCTCCAACAGGTGAGAGTGAATCAATAACACAAAAAAATTCAACACTTGATGTTTCGGTGGATGAACTAGAGAAGAGTTTTGGTAAAGGAGTTGTTTCGGTGAAGGACAAAACATAAAAACATAACATCAAACTTCAACAATTTTCTTTCCAGCAACACACTTAACTATGTGTGTTCCTTGCATGTGGGCCAAGTGTCAACATGCAAGGCTGCCACATGTCACTCTTCCATTTGCCACTTATTTATATATATTTTGGTCCAAAATACCCCAAATTTTTCGAAAACTTCTAAAATTTACCAAAAATTATGAAACAATAATATGACATTTTAAATAAATTTTTAGCCCCAATAATTCACAATTCACATTTTAATTGCATTTTTAACAATTAATTATACCAAAAAATGTTAATAAATGCATGTGCAAATAATTGTAATGTGCGAGATCAATAATATCGTGTATGCGTATGTCACATTATGCATAAGCATGAATTATGCTTCCTAATTTCTTATTAATATCGAATAATCACCATTTTAATCTTAATTCATATAATAGGATGCTACAATTCTCTCCTCCTAACAAAAATTTCATCCTTGAAATTTTTACCCGATGATTCGAATAGGTGGGGATAATGTCGCCTCATATGATCCTCAGTTTTTCACGTTGCTTCCTCAGTTGAGTGATTTCTCTAGCGAACTTTCACCAATAGAATCACTCTGTTTCTCAACTGCTTTATCTTATAAGCCACTATCTTGATCGGTTCCTTAGTATAACTCAAATTGCTATCAATCTCAATGTCTTGAGCCAGTAATACATGAGTAGGATCATATCTATATCTTCTTAACATACTTACATGAAACACGTTATGCAGTTGAGATATCTTGTTAGGCAAAGTTAACTTATATGCTAAAGGTCCAATCATCTCAAGAATCTCATAAGGACCAAGGTATCTCGGGCTCAACTTGCCCTTTTTACCAAATCTCAGTACACACTCCAACATTATATTCCATATTTGTTTTATGCTGATCCACATAGTTTTTCTGTCTACCCTGAGACACTTTTATTTGACTCTTAATCAATTTCACCTTTTCTACAATATCCTGTATCAGTTCTAGACCCTCAATTATTCTTAAACCTTCCTTATCTCAATATAGAGACGATCGACATTTTCTACCATACAACACCTCATACGGTGGCATCCCAATCTTGCTATGATAATGATTGTTATAGGCAAACTTAATCAATGCTATATACTGATCACAAGCTCCCTGAAATTCTAGAACACAAGCTCTGAGCATATCCTCAAATAGTTCTCTCACTCTATCCATCTGTCTGAGGATAAAATGTTGTACTAAAATTTAACTTTGTGGCCATGGATGACTATAAGCTCTTCCAAAATCTCGAAGTAAATCTGGAATCCCTATCTAGCACTATAGACATTAGAACCGTATGCAATCTCATAATCTCAATCACATATCTCTGGGCCAACTGGTCTAATATATTGTTCTCCCATATTGGTATGAAATGGACTGAATTAGTTAATCAATCTACCACAACCCATATTGCATCATTCTACCTCGTACTCATAAGCAATCCCATTATAAAATCCATAGTAATTCGTTCTCATTTCCACTCTGGAATAGACAATGAATGTAATTTTGCAATTGAGGCCTGATGCTCAGCCTTAACCTGTTGCATGTTATACATTTAAAAACAAACTCCGCTACTTGCTTTTTCATTCCAGGCCACCAAAAATGTTGTTTCAATATGTTATACATCTTGATAATACTAGGATGCATAACATAAATGGTCATATGAGCTTCTTCTAAGATTTCCTTCCTCAGATTATCAACATTAGGCACACATAGTCTCTGCTTTAGCCACAATGTTTTATCTCTAAATTTAAACTTAGAATCTATATTCTTCTTAACTTTCTCAATTAATTTCACAATTTTAGGATCTTTACTCTGTGCTCTTCTGATTCGATTATGCAACATTAGCCTCAGTTTCAATGTAGCTCTCAATGCTTCATTTTGTTCTAAATTTAACTCCACATTCAAAGCTCTTAACTATATCAGGCTTGGTAACCTCAATAACTGAATATGAGTTACACTGGTATTCGACTTTCTGCTCAAAGCATCAGCTACTACATTAGCCTTCCCCGGATGATACTCAATTGTGCAATCATAGTCTTTTAGTAAATCTATCCATCTTCTCTATCTCATGTTCAGCTCTTTCTCGCTTAACAGATACTTCAAGCTCTTATGATCAGTGTATGTCTGAAATCTCTCATCATATAAGCAATGTCTCCAAATATTTAGAGCAAAAGTTACTGCTGCAAGCTCTAAATCATGTATCGGGTAATTCATCTTGTGAGACTTTAATTGTTTAGATGCATAGGCTATCACCTTGCCATGTTACATCAATATACATCCCAATCTCTGATGCGGCGCATCACTGTATACCACATATCCACCGGATCTGATGGAACAGTCAACACCGACGTAGTAGTCAATCGATGTTTTAACTCTTCAAAACTTCTTTGGCACTCATCATTCTATCTAAATGTTACATTCTTCCTTAGAAGTTTAGTCAGACGGGATGAGATTAAAGAAAACCCCTTGAAAAACATCCAGTAATAACCAACTAATCCTAGGAAACTCTGGATCTCTGATACATTCTTCGGTGTCTCCCATCTCATTACTACTTCAATTTTCATTGGATCCTCCTAAATACCATGCCCGGTTACTATATGACCTATAGATACCATCTGATTCAGCCAAAATTCACATTTATTGAATTTGACATATAATTGTTTTTCTCTCATAGTCTGCAAACTATTCTTAGATGTTCAACATGTTCCTCATTGCTTCTTGAATACACCAGAATGTCATCAATGAACACAATTACAAACCAGTCCAGGTAGGGTTGAAACACCTTATTAATCAATTCCATAAATATAACTGGGGCATTAGTCAACCCATATGTCATTACTAAGAACTCAAAATGTCCATACTTGCATCTAAAAGCACTTTTTGATACACCAGCCTTTGTTATCTTTTGCTGATAATACCCAGATCTCAAATCAAGTTTAGTGAATACTCGAGCTCCCTGCAATTGATCAAACAAGTCATCGATTCTAGGCAATGGGTATTTATTCTTCACTGTAACCTGGTTAAGTTACCTGTAATCAATGCACAACCTCAAAATACCATCCCTCTTCTTCACAAATAGCATTGGAGTGCCTCAAGGTGAAACATTGGGCCTAATGGATCCCTTCTCAAACAACTCCTACAACTGAACTTTCAACTCCTTTAGTTCCATAGGTGCCATCCTATATAGAGGAATGGATATAGAAGCAGTATTTGGAACTAAGTGAACTCTATTTCTTGATCTGGAGGCAAACCAGGTAATTCAGCGGGAAACACGTCCAGGAATTCCTTAACCACAGAAATATCCTACACACTTTGTTCAACTCGAGTATCAATCACGTGGACCAGATATACTTCACATCCATCATACATTAACTTCAAAGCATTAATAAATGAAATCAGTCTGGTTGGTATCACTTGGCTATTGCCTTTAAATACTGCTTTCAATTGATCAGGAGACTCTAAAATCTCTTCCTTTATATAGCAGTTCATGATGGCCCTATGAATAGTGAGCCAATCCATGCCTAAAATAACATCTATCTCCTTCAACTGTAAAATAATCAAATCTGTTGCCAACTCTGCCTGGTCAATTCGAATCAAACATTTCTTACTGACCTCCCCAATCACAGTAGTACTACTTATTAGTGTACTCACCTCTAATCCACATCTCAGGAACTCTTTGTCACAATGCAATTTAGATGCCATGTGTGGTGTGATAAATGAATGCATAGATCCAGGATCTAGCAATGCATAAACATCAAAAGTAAATAATGATAACACACTTACGACAACATCTAGAGAATCCTGAGCCTCCTGCCTCGTCATGACATAAACTCTGGCTCAAGACTGTGGCTGATTGCTCCGCATTTCAGTGACCCCAGTAACACTTCTAGAACTCATCCTACCTCTGCCACGACCTCTCTGCTCAGTCCTATTGGCTCAACTCTGCTGAGTAGTAGGTTTTGTTACTTTACTCGCTTTCCCACCAGATTGTGCTCCAGACATCAATGTACAATCTCTGATCTGATGATCAAGTGAACCACACCGAAGGTAGGCTCCCGTCAATCTCCAGCATACACCACTATGCTTATTCCCACAATATTGACAAGCTGGCAACTGACCTGATATTGAACCTCTATTATTCCCCATCTGTGTAAAACCACCCCTCTGTCCGAATCCTGACTGTCTAAATCCAATTGGTGGTCTGAATGCTCGGGTTTGATGTTTACTGAACCTTCTGCTAAAACCACCCTGAGACTCACTGGGTCTCTTCTGTCCAGTCTCTGATCTCTACTTAGACTGATTGTCCCTCAACAATTGTTCCATTTGGATCGAGGCTGCTCTGAGCTTAGTGAAACTACTTAAGTTAGTAAGAGCTAGCCTTATCTGAATCTCCATGTTCAGGCCGTCTTTAAATCTTCTACATTTATCTGCCTCAGAAGGAATTAAGACAGAAACATACCTCATCAGCTCATTAAATCTGATCTCATAATCTACTACAGACATTCCACCCTATTTCAAATCTATAAACTCCTTCATCTTCCTATCCATATATACCTGGGACATATAATTTTCTCTGAAAGCCCTTAGAAAGTCTCTCCAAATCAAAGTGTAAGGCCTGGTGGCATTGTTGAGAATAGTCTTCCACCATTGATAAGCCGGGCCTTGTAGCAAAGAAATGGCATAGTCGAACCTCTCGTCTGACTCACAGTCCATCTGATCAAATACTCGTTCTATCCACTCTAACCATCCCACAGATTCTGCAGGGTCTGTACTGCCATAAAAATCTATAACTCCCTGCTTTTATAGTTTGTCGTACCTCCTTTCCCTTCTCTTAGGAATTCTTGAAGGCTCTCTCTCAGGTCGAGATACTGATGGCTCCCTACTGACTCCTTCCGATCTCAGGTTAGCTGAGTATTTCATTTGTTCACCTACGTTGGATAGCCTATAACACACAATAACTTTAATTATCATTCGACATTTCCACAACATTTCACGCTTAATATCACCATATATCCCAATGGATGCCAAACCATGTTGATACCAAAAATGTAACACCCCATTCTCAACTGACATATGCACGTGTGTCTATCGAATACACGTATACATGCCTATCAGAAATGACATGTTAACTATCTCACCTTCACTGTACATAACATAGCATCATACACTAAACCATCAATCACACATTTTCTAAACCCCAAAATGTTATCACATTATATCAAAATCCATAATTTATATTGTTTCATATAACACAATACCATCTATGTTTTACAAAATTATCCTATGAGCTTAAACAACTTAGTACACACCAAATACAATAAACATGAAAGAAACATCTAAGTCCTCATTCTCAGCTAACAGACCTTTGAGCCAAATCTGACTGTAACAGTTGTACAAAATATGCTTCTACGGAGTTTTAAAAGCTAGGTCGTCTCACTCTTGAACTTGAAAAGCAACGATGCAATTTTAATGAGTTCTGTGAACTCAGCAGAGTAATTATCCTCGATGATTCAGTCATGTCATAAACAAGATCAATTATAGAACGTAATCATACAGCTCAACTCCACTTGACAAGTATCAAATACTATCACAAATAAATCATTTTCAGTTAAACAATTCAATCACATACTGACATTCACACAACTTTGCAAATCATTCAATGAATTCAAATTTTATACGAATGCGATATGTATGAGATTCACATTCACTTTTATATTTTTGTGACTGTGTGCTTTCACAATATCTCAAATTATCGGGCTCAATCAGTCCTTCTGTGACTCATTGATCACAGTAAGCCATAGGCTCGAACCACATATGCGGAAGCTTAAATTAATCACAACTCCTTTATATTACATGCATTGGAATGAAGTGCATGTCAAAATTCAGTCATCAAATACAGTCAGTTTCATTTACATGTAATATAACAGTATATCAGTCACAGTATCAGTTATAGTATAGTCACAGTAGTAGTGGTTATCAGACTAGGTCCGGCATTCAACCTTTCAGTTGATAATCAGAAAATCATTTAGGCAAATGCATTCACGTTTAATCAACACTTCCAATATCATTCTCATGCATCAAAATGCTTTGGGAAAATATTGTCCTAAATTTAGTACACAATCAACACAATTCAGTACAGTTCAATAAGATAGGAATACAATTCAATAATGTACAAAACAATAAGGTGAGACCATCTTAGGTTACTAACAATATGCTCCAAACAGATATTGCCTTGAAGTTCTGGCAATGTCTGGATGTTGTCGTTTAATACGCTCCTCTATACATACAATACATACACATGTCACAATATTGCACAATTTTGTATTCATTAATGCACATTCATGTATACTAACTATGTACAATGAATTTTCATGACAATTTCGGGTTTTTATCATTTATTTTGTCAAAATAATCATTCGGATATTCACATTCTATTGATTAACTCATATTTGTTTAAAAGTACACTTTCGGGTGCATTTTGCACAATTAATTTCACTAGGAAAATGAAGTAATTTGGTAATACTTCCTTCTAACAAATTATTCTCCTATGCCTTAAGTCTCTATTGATATTAAGATCATTCAATTTGATGCATTATTCAATGATTTATGCTCAAAATACCACAGACTATGTACATGTGAAATTTTTTTCTAATGCATGATCATGCATTCAAGTTATACACCTTATATCTCTCAATTTCAGTATCTACAAATTACAAAATTTATACCAATTTAAATCTAAGAGAATAAAATACAACTTTGGTGAAGAAACCTCAGTCTAAGTTGGCCTACATTAATACAATTTATTCAATAACATGATTTATGTCCCTGGTAGTGCTTCAACTTAAACTAAAACTCAATTACATGATAATTTTGAAAAGCTTATAGACAGAATTAAAAGTCGACTTATTAAAGAAAGTTGTAGAAATATGTCTCTAATTTAATCTGAGTTAAGAATCAGCTTATTCAGAAATCTACAACTCATTTTATAATCCAAATACCAAAGTTTGTTTATGAAAATTTTCCAGTTCATACATTTCAACAGACTTCCACACTTTCATCCTATCAGTCACTTTCAAATCAATTCAAATAGCTCTAAATGTTTATGGAGAGAAAGAAAAATGTCTTAGGAATCCATTGATCTAAGTTTCAAGTCATTTGGAGTTTGGATGAAAAAGTTATAGGCAAAAGACTTAGGGTTGTGCAATGAAATACTCTAGTTCATATTCCATACATGCAACCACCAACTTTTCTCTCTCTAACACGCAAATCTTCGTTTTCTTCACCGAAAACCCAGATTTTTTTCCTACTTTTACACTTTCTTACTAATGCATCCATTGCATAAACTAACTTTCCTACCCTCTTTTCAGCTCAACAACTTACAACAAACTAAAAATCCAAGGTTCAAAATTCAAACATAATCATCCATTACTCTCATCACTAAATTGCTTCCTCCTACAACAACTCATGCAAGCATTCATTTACAATATTAGAACATCATAAAAAATCACTTACTTGGTTCCAAAAAGTCTCCAGCAGGTAAGAGTGAATCAATAGCAAGCAAAAAAATAAATCAACACTTGATGTTTCGATGGATGAACTAGAGAAGAGTTTTGGTAAATGAGTTGTTTCGGTGAAGGACAAAACATAAAAACATAATATCAAGCTTCAGCAATTTTCTTTCCAACAAAACACTTAATTATGTGTGTTCCTTGCATGTGAGCCATGCGTCAACAGGCAATGCTACCATATGTCACTCTTCCATTTGCCACTTATTTTTATATTTTTTGGTCCAAAATACCCCAAAATTTTCTAAAATTTCTAACATTCACCAAATTCTAAAATAATAATATGACTCTCCGAATAAATTTTCAACCCCAATAATTCACAATTCACATTTTAATTGCATTTTTAAAAATTAATTATACCTGATAAATGTCAATGAATGCATGTACAAATAATTGTAATGTGCGAGATCAATAATATCATATATGTGTATGTCACATTATGCATAAGCATGAATTATGCTTCCTAATTTCTTATTAATCTCTAATAATCACCATTTTAATCTTAATTCAGATAACAGGATGTTACAATCCAACAGGGAGATTAAGTTCATACTGAAAAAAGTGGTGAATCCGAACAAAAAAATTGGAGCTTATGATTAGATGATGCCTTGTGGACGTATCAAACTACTTACAAAACTCAAATAGGCATGTCGCCATACAAGTTAGTTTTCAATAAGGTTTGTCATTTACTTCTGGAAATAAAACATAGAGATTACTGGGCTGTGAAGCAGTTGAATATGCATTGGGTAATGCATTGGGTAGAGGTTAGTAACAATAGGAAGTTTGAAATTGTAAGATTTAGAAGAAATTTATAATGAAGCGTATGAAAATGCAAAAATTTATAAGGAAAATGCAAAAATTTATAAGGAAAAGACTAAAGTTTTTCATGATAAAATGATTTCTCGGAAATAATTTTCAATAGGACAAAAAGTTCTTCTTGATCATTCAAAGCTTAAGTTATTTCCCGGAAAACAACTTTCTTGTCGGGAAGGGTTTCTATGCTTGGCAATTCCATTGACTTTGTGGGAAAATTAAGAGAAAAAGGTGTCTTTTCCTACAAAAGGCAACAAATGTTAGAACATCAAACGTGAAAATCCAAATTGTTTCTCCAAACAAGTTAAATGAAGGGGAACCTTGCAAACTTATGGGAAGATATAACTAAAAACCAAATAAGGTCGGAGATATGAGCCAATATGATCATCATAAAATTGTTTTCTATTCTTGACAAGATATTTCTCTATACTAGTTCAGTCTTCCAGGGCAAAAATAGGCATTGATGTCCATTTGATGATGAACATGTAGGGTATGCAGAGGCAGAGCTATAAATGACAATGAGGGTGAACAACAAAGGTGACAGTGAAGGGCGACGGTGAAGATAAAAGGATGGAAATTTATGGATTTTAGATTTGGGATTTTTACTTAAGTTGACTAATATGATTAATTAAGTTAATTAATTTAAGTTAAATTAGATATAACTCAATAATTTTAATAATTAATTAAGAAATGAATTTTGATATTGTCAAGTAAGTATTATGTGACAATGTAGGACACAAAATTTTAAAATATGTTAAATTTGTGTAAAGACATTAGAACATTGATTATATTTCCATCTTTATTTTTTATTAAGACTATGTTTAGTTGGAGGTTTTATAATGAAATAGAATGTAATGTAATGATATTTCATCATCTGGGAGGAGATTTTATAATAAAGTAGGATAGAAGTGGAGAGTTTTATTTTACATCTCATTCCATCCTTAACAATAAAAGTAAAAAACCTCAAAATTGGGAAGTTCAGGATGGAATGTAAAATGATAAATATGTAATACATAATATATCCTACCTTAATACCAAGCAAGACAATACATTTAGGCATCGGCAAAGGAAGAGCATCGTCTTCGAGCAGCAATGGAAAGCTTTTGGCGACTACCGTAACCATGCAAATATGCACTTTTTCAAATTCAAAAAATGTTTCGAAATAGAAGAAGCATTGGCCCATTCCTTAAATGAGGAAGAAAGAGTCACATTTGTGACTTCACAAGTCACAGTTTTTGTGACATGATGTGTGGTAAGTCACATTTGTTGTGATTTGTTGTGTGACTTACCTAGACACTGACCACACCAGACTATGAGAGAGACAGAAAGAAGGGGAGAAGAGAGGAGAAAAGAGAGAGAGAGAGAGAGAGAGAGAGAGAATTAGATGAAGAAGAAGAAGGTATAATAGTCATTTATTATTATGATATCTACGTTACATTCCATCTAACATACAAACAACATTTCACTATATTACATTATGAATCTTTTCATCCTTTCTAAATAACAATTTTCTAATATTACATTTATCTACATTCAATTCTATTAAAAACTTTACATAAAACCAAACATATCCTAAGATTCGATTTGGATAATTTTTGAACGACAAGATTTGATATGAATGATGTAAAGCATTAAGAATTGTGGGAAATTAGTTTGTGATATAAGCAAGGATACGGATTTTGTACCGTTCCGGCCGGTATCGGTCGGAAGGTACCGTACCGGCCAAAAAATGGTACGAAACAATGGTCACTGGTACCGGCCTTGGATACCGGTCGGTAAGGCTGGTACCGGCGTTTACCGGAAGGTACCGGTCGGAACCATAAATTCTAGCTGATACCGTAACTTCCGAAAATTGCAAGGACTAACTTGCAATTTTTGAAAGTTTTTAACCTAAAAATTCTATTTACCCTCTCCCCCTTCTGAAGTCTTCTTCTCTGTTCTTCGGTTCTTCTTCTTCTCCACGCACACCGCTGCTCCTCTCTTCTCCGATCTCTCTCTAGGTGTCTCGCCGTCTTCTCGCCGTCGACGTCTTCTCCAGTCCTCC
>JANZLF010000009.1:18740089-18761299 GCA_026546835.1 Erythroxylum foetidum
TCAAACATAAATTGATCAACAATATTTCTTACCACTAGAACAACAGCAGAGACAACAGATGTTGTGATGCGGTTGCAGAAAACTAGAAATAAGGAGAACTTAAAGTATTCTTTGTTTGCTCCATATGGCACTCTCATTATCTTTTCCTACAAAAAGAGAACTTTCAAGTGAACTCCTCATGAATACATTCAAGCCATGAGTAGGATGAAAAAATAAAGTTAAAAAAGAAAAAGAAAACATCATATTAATTAGCACATACATGAATATTAGATGCATAGAAATGTGTTCTCACAATATTTTCAAAAGAAATGTGTTCTCACAACAAAGAGAACCAAAAAGCAAAATCATTATTCTCCTCATATATTAACAATTAATCTTCCATTACCATCCAAAAATGAGATGATTAATCAGCTGAAGGCATTTCTACTGATTGAGGCTAAAACCCTTTGATCCACAACAAATACAAGATTAGTCCATGTCCAGCACAGTTTCCTTTATAATTAAGCACCAAAATGCTTGATGTTCCATTAAAATGAAAAATGGAACTGCCCTAATCAATCTGACTTGTTTTCATTATTCAGAAACATATATACATTCATATCCACACATATCATGCAGAAATATGTTGCACATGTCACATGAGTATGTAATGCATGTAATTGTTGCAATTATATTTGAGTATGTAATTTTATCTCCAGAAATATCTTGTAATTCCCATAATATGTTTGTACGACAGTATACAATAATTGATTTTGCCATACACAGATGAAGAAATGTTGTCCAATATAAGTCTGTAAATGTAACTAAATTACCTGTAGAACACCATAGATAACAAGAGTGCTCATTATTCCAACCAAAGCAAATATCCCTTTCCATAGCTTGTTCTCCCTTGTATTGCTAGATAACGGTAATGAATCAGCCATAACCCATTCACTGCCATAAATAAGAGCATTTTTAAACAAGATTGATGTGACAAAAGAAAAAACAACTATATTTTAGCACAACATACTTGCACAAAAAGAAAAAAACAACAAACCACTATGGAGGACATAGAAGAAAAGGTTTAAAAAAAATTCAAAAGTGAAAAGAACAGTTTAGAGACCTAAGGAAATGATGTGGATACACATCAAAGTGAGGAAGTAACAACACATATGAGTAAGTGCATACAAGTACATTCGAAACTAATTATAACTGGTGCACTCTCTAACTGAACTCTTAGACGTTGAATCACGTTTGGCTGAATTAACCATAAAAAAGATATGAAGCCATGTTTTTGTACGAAGAACCTCACAAAGTAATAGATAACCCATTACAATTAACATTGAAATGTCGTAGGACAACTTCTATGTACCAATGTTTTAATATCAAGCATGTACTCTTTTTCTCAACCTGTTCAATTTGGAAGTATCAAAACAAAAGGGAAAAAGAAGACATAAGAAAAGTTTCTCCCATTCACCAACACAACGGGTTTATTTCAAAATACAGGAGGAATGCCACCATAAGTACTCGTAACAATAATCTGATTCCTCCACTAATCGGTCTAGGCAACAACATTTTACATGCATTTTAACCAAACAGAAATATCTCACGCCAATTGATGGTCATACATCTTCAAATCACAAGTTCAGTGCGTCCAAATTAAAAAGAAAAGAACAAGAATATAAAACCTATATTAGGATACCCAAAGAGAAGATCATAGGATCAGCATGAACGTATAACTGCACCTTAAACCTTATTAACAATCGAAAAAAAAATCCAGCAAACACTAATCACTCATCCGGTAGCAATAATTATATAAGAGACATTGAGGGGTTCAAGGAAGGCTGTGGCGAAGAAGTAGTAGGTGCTACTGGAATTTGAGGGATACCCAATCACCACACAGATTATCAAACATGGCAAAGAAATAAATGAACTGAAAAAAAACGGAACAAGTACCCAAAAAACCCATGAAACCCCAGTATACACGATTAAGAAAAATCGCAACTTTGCACATCAATCAATCGATTTGCTTCAGCAAACATAACAAGCTGGATCCATGAGTAGTTCTTAGCAATTAAGTACTGATTCTAGAGCTTGAGGAAAGAGCTCGCACTTCAACCCATTTGATGCTGATTTGGGAAAATGAGAAATAGAAGACTTGTGGCCTCCAGTGATGGACTGAAATGCGCTTGTCTGTTATGACCGACGAAGTTCCTGGACGTGGGTCAAAATTACGGCTACGAACGCAACAGGACAAGAGAAGCACGAATAAAAATGAAATCCCATTATAATATTTTATTTTCTCCAACTCAAAGCAAAAGATCAGTCAGGCAAATAAAAAAGAAGGGGAAAGCCACAACCTTTTAGGGGTGACCCATGAAGGCGCCGGAGGAGCTTCCTCCGATGAGATCTTAGCCATGGTGGGTCCGATTACACGCCGGAGGTGGTGACAGTGGTTGTCGAGAGGTTAAACAAAGACTTAGGTTAGATTTGAATTCTATAGTATGTATAGCAAACATGAAAGACTTGCATACTGGTAAAAGGACAATCTTGAAATGAAAAAAGATAAGGAGACATCGAACAGAAACAGAGAGGGAGGAGACATCGAACAGAAACAGAGAGATCTTACCCTACGACCATCGTTATTTCAAGTGTCTACTAATGGAATTGAGAGGCCTGGGAAATCGTTGAAGAAGAATGACAGAGAACAAGTGATAAAAGAACATTCGAGAGAGTGTTGATTTAAAATCACAATCGTTATTTGACCGTCTGGACAGAGTGGATGGACTGCGTGGTCGTCCATCCACTGATCCTTAGTATATATATACTTAATGAACATTATTAAGGCATGGTTTTATGTTATAAAGCCACAAAAAATTAACTTCATTTGTTGGACTTGTTTGATTTTATTTATGTTTTTATTTTTAAATTTAATAAAAAACTGTAATGAATTTTTGGTTTTGGATTTCTTCATGATATAATTTTATTATAATTATAATTATTTATATTTTATTATTAATTAAATATATAGTATTTTACTCTTTAATATTAGCTATTGATAATAAAATATTTATAAAATAAAATATCTTGAAATATGCAAAATTTTAAATATTAAACTTTTAGTTCTTAATAATTAAAATACATATTACTAAATAAATATTAGCTTATAAATAAAATAATGCAAATTTATTATTTGTTTATAATAAAACGTAATTAATTTTTATTATATTTATCAACATATATTGTAAACATTAAAATTAACTAGTTACTTAAACAATTTATAAAGTTAATTTATTTTATTTAGTATTTACCTGTCATTAATAAAAATTATAATTATAATTATAAGATCATAGGTTTAAGTTACTATTTATGACCATAAGGTCACAAATTCAATACAAAGATAAGGGTGCAAACATTATGACCTTTCTCAGAGTCCCATAAATCGAAGAACCTTGTGTATAGAGTACGTTGACTTTAACTTTTTTAATAATAAAATAAAAACTAAAAATTACAATAAAAACATAGCTAAAACCAACTAAGTGCAAGGAAGATAATTAGGAAACTTAAAATTTATGGAGTGAGACACTACACATTTATTTAATGAATAAAGAGTAAGTGATGTAGACTATAGGCTGCTAAAAAGAAAGAAAATGACGATACAAGAATGCAATACATTTGGCGTTAGACGACATGCAAGCACAAGATCGAAAAGCCAGTCAACTCCATAACTATTGATTCAACACATCTCCATAAGATTGTGGTGAAATTTGACTTAATGTACGTAAGCAAATGGAGTGTTTTTACATAGAATTGGTGATCATAATTTTGGTGACCCCTAACATTACTGAACTTTTAGATTCTAAAAGCCCCTGATTTCTTGTAAGCGCATTATACTTCAATTTTGGTTTCAGTTATGACTCCAATTTCTATTGGTGTTCGTGCATTTCCTCCATCAATTCATCAATCCCTTCGGTCACAGAAAGCTCAGATTCATCCATTCGAAGGAATTTTTTGTGTAGCCGCAGTACCATATCCTTTTGAAAAAGGCCAAACAAAAGAGCTCATCCAAATTAGTTCACTAAAGCTTTCATTTTGATATGATAATAACTTAAACTCGATGAAACTCCTTGAATGGGCATCGAGAATTCAGACCTTTTTGCACCCCTGAAACTCTTACTTTTTCAAGAAAATTCAAGAATCACCAAAGGCACAACCAAGATGCAGATAATTTTATTATCTCTCAATGCCACGCTTTGTTATAAAATAAGTAAAATAATAATCTCGGAAGCCCCAAAAGAGATTAACTACATAAGTGTAAGTATATATATTGTTTCAATACAAACCTAACCATAAACCCCTAACAACGATTTGTTCTTTACTCAAATATTAGTGGGCAACATGCTAATTAAAATTAAGGGCAGAAGAGGATTTGAGACTCCCATATTCCAAATAATCTTCACCTTGGACCAAATTTGACAAAACTCGCTATCATTGTAAAGCCTAGAAGGGAAATTAAATGCTGTGAGCTCCAACCAAGTCCAAATAATATTGAAACTTGGTCATAGGAAGAGGTTTGGTGAGCATATCCGCAAGATTATCTAAGGTATGAATCTTCTTTACTACAACTTTTCTTGCGACAATAGTATTTCTAATAAAGTGATGTTTGACATCAATGTGCTTAGTTTTGGAACGATACATATTGTTCTTGGTCAAATGGATAGTATTTTGACTATCACAATACACAATTGTAAGCAACACTAAGCTCAATGACAAGATCTCATAACCAAATAGCCTTTTTTACACTCTCAGTAGCTGCAACATACTCCACTTATGTAGAAAATAAGGCAACAATGGATTAAAGGGATACTTTCCAACTAATAAGACCACAACCAAGAGTGAAAAGATAATTAGAAAAAGACCAGCGTCTATGAAGATTGTCAGCATAATCAATATCCACAAAACTAACTACATCATTGGATATAGCCTTATGACCATCATACACCAAACCTAAGTTAAAAGTACCATTTAAATACCAAGGGATCCATTTAACAGCATTCAAATGCTACTTAATAAATGTGCATGTATTGAGTCACCCTGCTCACAACATAAGCTAAATTAGGTTTAATGCACACCATCATGTACATTAAACTTCCAATAGTGCTATAATAAGGAACGTTAGGTATTCGTTGTTAGGTGTAAATCAAAAGATAGTTTGAAATGTGCATCAAGAGGTGTAGAAATATGTTTACAGTAAAGCATATTAAACCTTTCAAGTGCCTTGTTAATATATTTCTTTTGAGAAAGAAATAATTTCCCTTTTTTTCGATGCTGTGAATTTCCATCCCAAGTATTTTTTATGTATACTAAAGTCTTTCATTTTGAAATCTTGGCTAAGTTAAGTTTTCAAATGTTAATCAAAGACTTGTTATAAGATGCAATAAGCACGTCATCAACATATAGCAACAAGTATACAAAAGGCTCATCTCTCTATTGTTTGAAGTAAATACAACTATCATATTGAATTTTAAGAAAGTCTTAACCAAACACAAAACCATCAAATTTATTGTACTACCATCGAGGATCTTGCTTAAGACCATAAAGAGACTTATGCAAGTGACAAACACAATTCTTCTTATCGACAATTGTAAATCTCTCGAGCTGCTTCATATAGAGTTCTTGTTCAAGCTTCCTATAAAGGAGAGCAGATTTTACATCAAGTTGCTCAAGTTTCGGATTAAAAAGAGCCATAAATGTAAGTAGCATATGAATAGAGGTATAATGTATAACTAGATAAAAGATTTCATTAAAGTCAATATCTTGTCTTTAATTAAAACCTTTGACTTCTAAGTGTGCTTTTCACCTTGCATTTTTAACCCTAGGAATACCGTCCTTCATTTTATAGATCTACTTTTAACTTAAAGTTCGTTTGCCTTTTCGAAGGTCCATTAAATCCCATGTACCATTTTTATAGAGACTCTCAACTTCTTCATTCATTGCCATTAACCATTTAAAAGAATCAACATAGGAAACAACTTCAAAATAATAAGAAGGTTTTGTACCTTCACCAATATCTTGTGCAGTTGAAAATATATAAGCAACCAAATCATCATCATCGTCAGTATATCTGGCAAACTTTCTAATTTGTCTGCTCAATCTATCACAAGCAATAGAATAATCTCGTTGTGTCTTAACATAAGCTGTGGTACTAGAATCATCGTCATGTTTTCACTTGGTTGAGTGTTAGAGGAAGAAAAGACATCAACATTTGAAGGAGAAACTGATCTTAACTCTAACTCCACCTTCTCTTTAGTACTTTTTAAATCGCTTGTACCAATAGAAAAAGAAACAATATAATCTTTTCCAAAAGAAAGTAAAACATCCTCATTAAAAGTAACATCCCTACTAAGAATGACTCTACGAGACTCAGAATCTAAACACTATAAATGATATCCCTTAGACTTAGATGCATAACTAAGAAATATGCATTTTTTAGCTATAGGTGCAAGCTTACCATCATTAACATGTGCATATGCAGGACGTATGAAAATTCTCAAAATAGAATAGTCAATAGGATTACCTGACCATACTTCTTTTGGGATCCTGAAGTCAAAAGAAGAGTGTGGTAATCGATTAACCTAATAATAAGTATTAAAGACTGCCTCAGCCCAAAAATCACGTCGATTCCACAAGATAATATTAAAGAGTATACAACAAGCTCTCGCTAGAAGAGTACTCTTCATCCATTCTGCAACACCATTCTGTTGAGGTTTCCCAATAAGTGTCTTATGTCTAACTATACCATGATTTAAACAAAACTAATTGAAGTCACCATCATAAAACTCTAATCGATTATCTATTCTAAGCTTCTTAACCTTTTTCCCTGTTTAGTTCTCTACAAGAATTTTCCATCTTTTAAACACGAAGACAACTTCATTTTTATGCCTAAAAAATTAGACCCAAACTTTTGGAAAAAGGTCAACAATAATATCATAAAATATCTTTTTCCTCCACAAGAAAGAACTTTAGAAGGTCCCTATAGATCATAACATAAATACTCAAGAATGTCTTCGATATGATGAGTTATAGTAAATGAACTAACTCTTGTTTCTTTCCCAAAAACACAATGTTCACAAAACTTTAATTTACCACTGCCTTGATCTCTAAGAAGACCCTTTTTGCTCAGAAGTGTCATGCCTTTCTTGCTCATATAGTCTAAGCATGTATGTCATAATTTGGCGAACATTAGAGTTAAGCATAGGAGAGGAAACAAGTGCAAAACATGTCACATTTTAACCTTATAAGACATAAAGACTATTAGAATGGTTAGCTTTCAAAACAACAAGCGAACCTTTCAAAACCTTAAAAACTCTACCTTTAATTGTGTACTTATAACCAAGGGATTTAAAGTGCCCAAAGAAGTCAAGTTTCGTTCAAGTCAGGAACATAACAAATATACGATAAAGTCCTAACAACACCATTATGAGTCTTGATATGAATACTACCAATGCCACTTACCTTGCACTAGGCATCATCGTCCATCAAGAAAACACCACTACTAATAGGTTCAAAAGTGACAAACCAATACCTATAAGGGTGCATATGAAAAGTACATCTAGAAAAAAGAATCAAGAATCCATTTGTCTTTACTCCTTTTATTAATGGAAGTAATAAGCAACAGACATTACATTCAGAATTAGTCTCAACAGCATTAAGTTGAGCAAGTTTTAAGGGCTATTTCTTTTGCTCTTTAATCTCTTGATTATTTTTCAACTTGTAACAATTAGAAATTTCATGTCCACACTTCTTACAATAATGTAGGTTTTGTTGGATTTATGTCCTTTAAATTTGGACTTAGATTTCTTCGAATTACTACTATCACCCTTTTCTTTGGATCTCCCTCTCATATTCAAACCCCTAACTTTATCGTCATAAAGAAGCTCAACATTGAATTTTTTCTTGGATAACAAGTTAGAATTAACATCTTCAAAAGATAAGGTGTCACGAGTTCTATATAACATGATTTCCTTGAAGTGATTATAAGAACCAGGGAGTGAGACTACCAATAAAACAACTTTTTCCTCATGCTTAATTTTCACATCAATATTTTCTAGGTCCATAATAATAGAATTAAACTTATCAAGATGAGATTAGATGGGAGTACCTTCAGTCATATGTATTATATATAAATGCTCATTGAGATGAAGCTTGTTTTTAAGGTTTTTGGTCAAGTACAAAGACTCCAATTTTATTCATAAGCACGCATCAGTTGTTTCATTCACTAGTTCATGTAAAACATTTTTTGATAAGCAAAGTTGTATGAAGAAGAGCACCTTTTTGTCTAATTCCTCCCATTATTCGTCAGTCATGGTGCCTGGTTCTTAAATCTTCCTTCCAAAACTCTTTTTTAATTTGTTCTAGGTAAGAATGACCTTTATTTGAATAATGGAAATTTTAATTTTTTTCTTTAAACTTCTCAATATCAAACTTTGTGACAGTCGACATATGGAATTCTCAATTGAATAGAGTGCTTTGATACCACCTGTAAGGATTTTTAACACATAGCGAAAACTCTTAAACCTTTTGTTAGGATTTTAGCATGTAGCATTACATCAACAACAACCTAGTAAAAATTCTACTGAAATGTCAGGTTTAGGGAAATCTAGTAGTACTCAATTTTACCTTTAATTGATAAAGAGGTTGTTTATGACTAAAGACCAAGATCAATTCAATTGAGAAAATAAAAGAAGTAAAGAGCAAAAACAATAATAAAACACAGACCAAATTTATGTGGAAAACTCTCAGAGTATGAGAATAACCATGAGTAACGTCAAGCAAGTAAAAAATCCACTATAGTGAAATCCACTATAAGAATCTTCAAAGGATTTATAGTTACAATGAAAATATAGAGAATTTTACAATCTTTCAATACCATCCTTCTCACAAAATAATGTAGAATAATAATCCCAAAAACTCCAAAAAAAAAGGTGAACTACATATTTAAATGCCTAAAATATGGTTATTAAAAATATCAGTAAACTATATTAAATATTGTAACATTCTAAGTAAAATCAAGGACAAAAGAGGATTTGAGACACTTGTATTCTTAATAAATTAAATACTGAAAACCGAAAGAATGAACAAGTAAAGGACTATCAAATCTAATAATAGTATGAACATACACAATGGTCCAAGTAGTATTTGAAGCTTTGACAAGAAAAATTGAAGATTATAAATAACTAATAAGCAATAACTATATCCATTTGGTGGGGGAAACACAAAGCCAAAAGGTGCTCCAAGTTATTGACCTAACCCACAAGAGGACAAGAGCCACCCAACCTTACCAGGAATATAATCAAAGATACAAAAATTGGTAGCTACTCAAAGAGATTGATGAGAAAATGAAATGACGAAGAGATGGACCTTCTTTGTTCTTTTGATTTTAATAATTTAAAAAAACTTCACATTTATTTATGGTATTTATAGTTTTGTCAAAATTTTCAAAATAGATTTGTAATAAAACTTATGTGTTTTGTTAAAAATAATTAATTAAAAATAAAAAGTTATGGAACATTTTATCACTATTAAAACGTAGAAATTTTTTTAAAATAAATGAAATAGTAAAATTGGTAAAAATATTTTACTAAAATTATGAAAAGCTTGAAAAAAACGACAAAAAATGAAGTTTGGTATGGACAGTTTGTGCATAGCCAATTGGCCACCTTCATTATTTATGTAGGATAACATATGCATCCAAAGCCCAAACACTTCAAAGGAATCAAAACAATGGCGTGCTATTTTTCTAAATAAATTCCCACTTTCTTCTTTTTCTAATATTTTAATCAGATTTGTGTTATTAATTTTAATTTCATACCTGAAAAGAAAAGGATGTTTCACGTACATCTACTTGTACTTTTTGAATGCTATGATACGTTCGAGTGGTTTACTTTCACCATAAATCCACGACTGTGAATTGGAAACCTGTATCATTGTCAACTAATTAATTGTTTATTTTAATCAAAATATGGAGAAAATGTTAAATTCTTTATCACTATATATTAATATTTCAATAATTTCATTTTTAACGCATATCACTACAAAGCAAATTAAGGTAAAAACTTGCCATCTCTTTTCTTTTGTCTTGCAATATTTTTAATACTAAAATGGATGCTATGATTTTAACAAGTTTGCGACTAAGCGTCAACCTTTTTAATCCACAATGCGTCCCTCCTACTAAATGATGCATGGTCCTTTTTTTTTAGTTAACAAAAAGGAGCAATAGCTAAGTGCTAGGATATCCTCTAGGGATGGCAACACCACAAGCGTCTACAGATACAACAAGGAGGTTCCATAGAGGTTCAGTTAATATTACATGTTCCACCACCAAATCACAAGTAGCCTTGGCAAGAACATCAACACAAAAATTGTCCTCCCTCAATATGTGGTGCAGTGAGCAAAACCAATGCCTACTTAATAGTTTTCGTACATCTAAAATCAAACCAGCTAATGGGTGAGGTAAAACATCAGTTGTTCTAATAAGTTCAATCACCACTTGGGCATTCAATTCACACTCCACAATCTTATACTCTTCTCTCCATGCTAGCAGTAATCCAAACTGCAAGGTTTGCATTTCAGCTACTATGTTGGAACAAATACCCGAGTGAACTTTAAACCCTACAAGTTAAATACCTTTACTATTTCGTAACAAGCTCCCAGCCCCTGCAATGCTTGGGTTGCCTCTAGCTACCCATTTGTATTAAGTTTGATAGCATTCACAAATGGAAGAAACTAGCTTATATAGCATATCGAAGACACATCCCTTGGCCTCTTGGATACAAAACACAAGATTTCGCTTTTTGTGACCCAAATGTTAGAGATAAAAGTAGTAGCATCAATTGCCACATTATCAAGAGCCAAAGTAATACTACACCGCCAAGTCCATATCCGCCACACCATAACAATAAAAGCTATCCATCAATCAAGACCACTTAGCAATTTAACATCATTGCCTTGCAGGTTTTGATCGAGCCACTCAATAAAACCATTAGATATAAAATCAGGCTATTGGGTTGGCACCAACTGTTGTCAGACTAGAGACGTCATAAGGCAATCACGAAGAAGGTGAACTGTGGACTCTTTGTCTGCCCCACATACAACACATATACTCTCTATCGCCATCTTCCACCGAAACCGTAAACTGTTAATGAGCACTATATTCTTACAAGATAGCCATTAAAAATAAATCCAACGAGTTGGCCCCAATAGCCACCACATCTATGTCCAATCCTTCGTACCAATTTTCCCTTCCTCCCTCAACAAATTAGTGTTGGTTGACTTCGAGGTAAAAATTTCATCTGAAGTATGCTTTCAAATTTGTCTATCTCTCAATTGTCACACTTGTGAAAGTGGATAACCCTTGACCTCAAGAGCATACTTAGATGGTAAGCTCTCAAACAAATTTTCAGAATTCCAAGAGGCATTATTCATCATGTAGTTCCTCACAATAGTCATTTCATCACTTTGGAAGTAATTACTATCAACTAATTCAGTCAACGGTGCTGACAATCAACAATCTGTCCAAAATCTAGTAAAGGTTCCATCACCAATCCTCTATTTAAGGCTCTTTGCTAGTTTTTTTTATGTAGTGATTAGTTCGTTCCATGTAAAAGACCAATCAGGTGCCCTTTTGACTAAATTGGTTCCATAATCCATGACATTACTGTGCCCTTTATACTTCGCTCGGAGAAATCACCCTTATAAGCTATTAGGTTCCATGAGAAGCCTCCATGTCATTTTTTGGAGTATAGCATTATTATGGAGATCCATTTGACGAATGCTCAGGCCATCTATACTTTTGGGAACACAGAAATCCTCCAAGAAATCAAGTATATGTCGCGTTTATTTTCATTCTCACCCCACAAGAATCTTCGATTGAGTTTGTCAATAGAATTAATCACCATTTTTGGAAGCTTCATGGACAGCTTATGATAAGATTGAAAGGCTGACTTGACCGAGTTAATCAATGTCGCCCACCCTGCGAAGCTTAAGAACTTTGACTTCGAACTTGATAACGTTGCATTGATCTTGTCCACCACCTCTCTAAAAGTATCTTTAGTGATGGGAAAATGAATAAGCAAAAAACCTAAGTATTTACCCAAGTTGGCAGTGAACTGAATGTCCAAAATGGAGTTAACCCATCTGGCGCTAGCCATAGCGTTTGGTGACATAAAAAGCTTCGATTTCTTAAAGCTCACCTTTGCTCCATAAACCAGAAAAAAAAGTCATCCAAAACGGTTTTCATGTACCTTGCCTAGGAATCAGTGACTCTCTCAAACAAGAACAAGTCATCTATAAAGAAAATATGTGAAATTCCTAGGCCACCACCAACTTTAATTGGTTTTTAAGAGCCCTGAGATACTACTACCTAAATTAGATATCCTAACCTCTCTATGCAAAGCATAAATGAATAAGGCGAGATTGGATCACCTTGTCGCAAATCCCACTATGGAATAAAAGTATCGAGCTTCTCACCATTCCACAACCCTAACATTTTCGAACTTTCCAAAATCAGTTACACCCATTTATCTAAAAAACCAAAAGCCTCCAAAGTGTCTTTCAAAAATTTCCAACTCATTCTATCATAAGCTTTTTCCAAGTTTAATTTTATAGCCATTAACCCTGTTTTGCTTGTTGACCGCCTGATAATATGGATAAGTTCCTGAGCGGGTAGAATGTTTTCTATCTCCTACCTCCCAGGAATAAAACTCACTTAAGCAAGCGCAATGAGTGCATCCAAGAATGACCTAACTCTATTTTTAAGCACCTTCGTAGTAAATTTGTATGCCACACATCAAAGGCTAATTGGTCGTAGTTGTTTCACATACTCTAGATTATTAACTTTCAAAATAAGGACTAGTAAGGTTTCATTTAAACTTACTAGAAAAGTCCCATTTTCAAAAACCTCCCCCACTACTTTTAGCAAAGAGCCGTTTATTGTGTCCCAAAATCACTAAAAAAATGGGCATGGAAACCATCTACACCAGGTGTTGTCCATGCTTTCATTTGAAACAAAGCCATACACACCTCCTTCAAATAAACTACAACATTAAGCCTAGTACTTTGTTCCAAAGTCAGTCTAGGATTGGCCATGTCCAAGGCTCGGGGATAACTGTTCTCCTCAGTAAACAATTTTTTAATAGAAATCCACAACTATGATTTTAGAATATTCTAATTCAAAACCCACTCCCTATTATTACCCCGTAACATAGTGAGTTTATTTTTACGTCGCCTGCATACAGTTGAGAGAAGGAAGAATCGAGTGTTTTGATCCCCATCTTAAATCCATTTAGCTCTTGATTTCTAAAACCAAAAGAGTTCCTCCTGCTCCAGTACTTTGTTATATTCAAGAATTAGATCTGATTCTAATGTAATAAGCCTCTCTGATGGATAAAGAGCAAAAGCCTCCTGGCTATTTGAAAGTCTTGCCCGTATTTTCCTTTTAGTGTGAAATAAGTTCCCAATCACCTTATAATTCCACTCCTGTAAGACCTCCTGATGTAGTAATCCAAGTCTTATTAACTAGGTCCATCACATCTTCCCTTGTAACCCACATTGCTTGAAATCGAAAAGATCTTAATGCAACATTACATTCGATCATAGGTTCACAATTTAGTAAGATAGGACAATGGTCAGAATGCATATGGGGGAGAAGTTTTACAACAACTTCAGGAAATAAGAGATGCCACTAGGCATTAGAAGAGCACGATCAAGTCTTTCTTATATTTGGGCAATCGCTTTCTAATGATTGCACTAAGTAAAGGAGGGACCTTGAAACCCCAAATCTAACAAACCACAAGTATTCATCATGTCACTGAATCGCAAGCACTGGCCCACTGAAAACTTGGGAACCATCAAGTTTGTAACATCCCACTCCCTCCAGACACATACTCGACATCTATGGGTAATATCCGAGTTCATGCTCCGCGAGAGTGGTGTGTTAGAATACTCAATCAGTCAAAACTCAGTACAATTTTTTTAATACAATCAAAATATGCAAAAATCAATAATCAATTCAGTCCCACTTTATTAGTAAACTTTTTCAATCATAACAATACAATTAACAAAATCTTCAATAGCCATTTGGGCCCTTTCACAAAAACAAAACACTTTAGTCACAAAGTCTTTATATTACAACATAAATCATATACAACTTTTTACAAAACTTTTAGAATACATAATTTGATACAAAAGTTGCAAAAAATACAATTCCATAAAAAAAGAAAGAAATACAATGCAGATGCGAACTGATCTGTACCTCTATCTCTCACTTGCATGTTGTAGGGATACTTCCATTTGCTTAACGGTGTTTTCTTCTGGTCTTAAAAAATATTTGCAAATTTTGGGTGAGTTTTACGAACTCAATGAGTGACCATCATCGATGGCTCACCCAATCACATAACACATAATTCATATTCACATCATTTCACATTTCACACTCAATACACTTTAATCATTCGTATTATGCATATGCAGTACACATAAGATTCACTTTTTATTTATTACTTTGTTATGACTGAGTGCCTAAACTGTCCCGTATCCATTGGATACCGGGCTCATTACTAACTGTCCCTTATCCGCTTGGGAGATACAGGACTCATTTTACATAGTAAGCCTTAGGCTCTTAATCACTTTTGAGCTCGAGGCTCTTTTTTACACGTTGAGCTTTAAGCTCTGATCGGTGGCTATTCTAGTAACAACTGTCATTATATTTCATGCATTCATGAAATGGAACGCCTCAATCACATTTGCATATTCTCATTCACGCACATTCACACATTATCGGACCGTAGTCTAGCATTCAACATTAGAGTTGAGTATCATTTTTTCATTTGTATACATGATCACAATTTCCTTCGAAACTAAGTCCAGTATTTAACAACCAAGTCATGTATCACATATTTCATCCAATTCACATACAAGGAACATTTCAATATTTCATTCATACATCACATTCATCGGACCTTTTGTCCGGAAACCAACACAATCAATCACATTCATAACATCATCCAATAGTCAATTAATACAAAATTCAAAAAAATAAACAATGAAGTGAGACCATCTCGGTCTACTCACAGTATACTCCAGATTAGCATTTGCCTCTAAATTCTAGAAACGTCTGAATACGGACATTTAACCTGCACATCAAAATTATGCATACACATAATGCACACACATTAATAATTGCACAATTATAAGTATTTCTTTATTCACAATTGTGTATATGGAATATGTACAATGCATGCTTGATGACAATCCCGGGTATATTATCAAATTCTCGTTCACTTTTGATACCTACTATTCATCTCTTTTGAATCACAACTACATTCATATGAACATCTTCATTCCCATTATACTCATGCCTTAGGTATTTTGATATCAAAAATTCATTCACTAATGTTATTCTAACATTATATGATCTTACAAGATTCAAATTCTCATTTCTTCTCATAATATCTCTAAAATTCCAAACCTTCGGGTCAACTTTTGTATGATCATTCTGAAAAGGAAAATGAAGTAATTTGATAACACTTTCTTCTATAGAATTGTTTTCCTATCTCTTAAGTTTCTAATGACATAAAGATTATTTAATTTGGTTCAGAATGGTGAAAATTATTCTCCCAATATTTTCGGACTGTTCTCATTCTGAAACAGTACATCAAATTCAACTTCCATCCAGAAATTGAAAGTCTTAGAGTCCGAATTACAATTTGACTTCTTCATATGATTTGTATCCATATGTCTCTAGTTTACTCCAAATAAAATATCATCTCATTTACATAATTAAATAATAATTTATGACTAAAATACTTAAGCGTGTTCAATGAAAATACTCCAGTTATTATTTTCTAGAACTCCACATTAATTCCATCACAAATTCATCAATCAATCTCTCCAAAATAATTTCAGATGGTCATCATTTTTGTTGGAGATGAAGTTCAATGTGTTACGAGTCCAATGGTTCAATAATCATGTCTTTTGGAGGTCGGAAGAAGAAGTTATAGCCAAAAGAGTGAAGGATGTTCACATCAGTCCACTTTCACGGCACCTTCATTATGCACGATCGCAATTCCAATTGCTTCTCCATTCTCACCCTCGTGCTTGTGCACGATGTTGAGATCCCTTGTGACCCTTAAGATTCACGATCGTGCTCAAGCACGATCATACACATCCCTTTTCTTTTAACTTCTTCCAGCTCTTCCCAAAAGCAGACATTCGGGACAATTTTACACAGGCTTTTTGACAATGAAATGAAGGATTTAGTCCAAACATCCTTCTAAAAATTTATTTATTTATGTATTAAATTTCAAATGAAACCAATTTCATGAAATTTGGTTTGATATGCTGCAAGTTATGCTAAAAAAACTACAGACTATTCCAAACCACGACAGAATCCACGAACTCAAATTAGAGATAATTTTTGAAACTCTTAGAAATAGAATTCAATTTTTATTCCTTCATGAAAAATATAGTCATACTTCTTTAGTTTAATATTAACTTAAAATCATCTCATTTGGATGTCTATATACTAAGATATGGCAAAAATACAGATACATATTCAATGAAAACACTGCATCTGTACATTTTCTAGCACTCTTCATCATCATTTCATCTTGGTTCCTCTCTTTTGCTTAGTCTATCACTTCTAAATTATTTCCTCAATATTTCCTCTTCATTCATACTTCCATTTAAGTTCAATTTCAATCACAATAAATCACGATCTATATTTGATCATTAACCTAAAACAGAACATATACGTATACCCAATCATCATCAATTTTCTGCACACATGTTTTACTCCAATATCAACTTTTATCATCATATATGCTTCTATTTAACAAATCAAAAAGAGTTAATGCTTATACTTAATTGGTTTAACTTCAATTCTTCAAAAACAACACTTAGCCCTAGCTCCCAAGCATCACATGATCATCATCTTGAAGGAGGTAAGGATAGGTTTTTCTTGTGGCAAATTGAAGAAACAATAAGATGGACGTAGCAATTGAAATATGGAACCAAGATGCAACTTGATGGAGGTTTGGGTGAGTCAAGAATCATGAAGGAGAAGAAGAGAAGAAGAATCCACGAAAATATGAGGAAAGTAAGAGTTAAAATGAAAGACAAAACATTTATTTGGTCTTTAAAGTGAAGAGTGTAGTGAGAGAGAGGATTGGTGAGTGGCAAGTGTGGTGACATGTGTCACTTGCCACTTGTCATCTTTTTATGCTATGACTTGACATTTTTTCTAGTTCAAAAATATCATGAATTCTCAAAAAATTCATAAACTTCACCGAAAATTCTAAATCAATAAAATACACTCTTCAAATCAATTTCCAGCATACAAAAACCACAATTCTCAATATAACACATTTATAATTCAATTATACCTGAAAAATGTCAAATGAGTGCATGTACAATCATTTGATTGTACAAAAATTCAAATTCATGTGCATGTATGTTACATTATGCATTAGTATGAAATGCATCTTTCTTAATCTCTCTTTGATCTCAGATGTACCAAATTTTTAGGGTTCTAACCCTTAGTATAGAAATGGGATGTTACAAAGTTTCTCCACAGTGCATGTGACATAGTTAAAATCTCCAAGCATCAACCACAATACTTGGACATCAACAATAAACTCCTCTATAAAAGCCCAAAGATCCTAACGTTGCTTGAGTATTAGGCTAGCATATATTGCCATAAGGAGCCATGTATTATGATCATTTTGTGTAATGATCACATGTATAACTTAAAACAATGTGAAGACAATCTCCATGCTTACCACTTCCTTATCCCAACCATCCATATCCCATCAGAGAAACCTACTAGGTTTGCCATAATAAAATGCTAAAAACCTAACTTTTTCACCCTTTCATATAACATAGGCAAGACTTATTACCTGCCCCTCTACAATTCCATAAAACAATATTTTCATCATTGTTTGTAATGTCCAAGTTTTTACGCTCCCCAGATTGAGCATTTATATCTTCCAATTGCATCTTATCATAATCCATTCTAACCGATACTATCTCCATAGCAAATTGAGTTTCTAAAACAGCATGGTCAACTCTAAATCAACAGATATCCTGCTTCTATAGTCAAAGGCTGGATCAACAGAGTTATCATGCCCCTCACCCAAAATAATCTTCCCAATTCCTCCAATGGTATCAAGCTAAACGATGACACCTCCTTAGGATGTTGGTGGACTTGTGGTAAGGTGTTGAATACTATTTTCCCCGTGTGAATTCTTACCAGTTGCTCCATTCAGTCTAAGCCCAACAGAAGTACATGAAACTAAAGGAGGTACAACTAGGTCATGAAAGCCATTGCCTTTTTGCTTAGCCCATCTCTCCCTTTTTTAGTAGGTAAAACCATTTTTAACTTGCCCTACCTAGGAACTTCATATGCAACTATCTCCATACTATCCTCTTGGATTATTGAGAAGGCACCAAACCTGTTTCCCTTTTTGTTCGCTGCAAACTTCCCCTGCGTACCTATTAAAGTAGTAGATATCTTATTTGACCTCCTTTGTCTTGAGGGTTATGCCATATTCCACATCCTATAATCCGTAACATGCTCCGGTTGTTATGAGCACGCGCCTACTGGGTGATTGTTGTCACATGCTATTGGGACACTATCTTGCACCAGGTTCTTGTTCACTATTGGGCAATGATTCTGACCAGCATTTTGTCCAATACACCCACACTAAAAGTAGATAAGCGACAATCCTTCGTATTCAATAGTCTGCCAGTGATTATCGATACAAATCTTTGGAATAAGAGGTTGGTGGAGATTAATCTCCACACATACTCTTGTAAGCCTTCCCCGAGAGACATGTCTAGTATTGCAATAAACTTTAAAAGCTTTCCCAATCACTTTTCCCATTGTGAGTAGCATACATTTGTCGGAATACTTTAATGACAATGCCGAGAATCTCACCCAAACTATAGTAGAGTCAATGTAGTCATCAGTAGGCCAAATGGATGGGAACCATTGCTTCACTGTGAGATAGTGACCAAAGATGATCCAAGGCCCCTCCTCCAAAGTGAATTTTAGGTCTAAGGTTAAAGAGAAGTGCACCATAAAATAACCTTCGCTAATGTCAACTAGTTCAAAATCTCCCGTTGAAGCCCACAGCTTATGGATTTTGTCCTCCAATGTGTGAAAGTCTTTTGACCTGCTGAATAACTTCACAATCAAACTATTACTCCACCATTTATAGAGGCTCTCTCGAAACTTTTCTAATGTTGTCAAGCATGGTCATAAGTCCTTAGTTGACATCATGACTAGTCTATCATTTTCATGCAAAGATCCAAAGTCATCAGAGTTATGAAAGCCAAGGATATCCTGGTTCCCTAACACCATATCTTTAAACAATGGTCCTGGTACCCCACTGCTCCCAAGCCCCTCCATTACTATAAGGTCAAGATAGACGTTAGTAGCCTTGATCTTTTTTGTGTTTCATTCCAATACGTCATCCTCTTCACAAGAGCGAGGGTCCCCTATTCGTTAAAACTGGCTCCAATAACACCAGTTGGTTGAGGCAATTAGACATACAAGTTGTGGGTTCATCAATTAGAGTCAAGATTGTTTCTAATACAAAACAAGCAAGCAATATCATACCTTTTATGCACGATCCAATTTAATCCTCGTAAAATGTAAGGCATCAGATCTTCTGTCCTAATTATCCTATTTTCATCCCAAAATGACATCATTTTATGTGTAAATAGCCCCGAAACAATGTTATTTTGGGACAAAACCAAGGTTAAAACATGAAAATTAGGATAGAGAATCTAAACCCAAAATGGAAGAATCATGTACGGAGTTACAAAAGTTACAATCTCTCTCTGAAATTATTGGTTACTGATAGATATGTACATTTTTTATGGTAAAATATACATAATTATCTTTTGAATAAATAATTATTTTTAAGAATATATAATGTTAATTTATTGTCTTATAATCAATTAATTGTAATACACTTATGACATAATTAATTAACGATATTATTTATTTTTTATTTATAACATAAAGTATATTTATTTGATAAGATTGTAAATTTTGAAATTTAATTTTATTTATGTATATCTTTAAATTATTTTTTATTACAAAGAAAGTAGTAAATTGTTATAAACTAAAATATTAAGATATTGTTAGAGATCAAATTTAGTAATCTATCTCGACATGAGAATTTTATATGGAGCATTACTTGTATATTTAATGTGACGATTGTATAATTTATCATTTTATTTGAGTTCTCCAAAACAATTTATATGAGAATTGTTATATGTTGATTTTATTTAGGACCTATCATAATTAAAGATAGTTTGATTTATAGTCATTAGACATGATATGAATTATATGAAGGTAGTTAAATGATTAATATAAGATTTGTCATCTTAAAGTAATTAAGAAAAATATTTTATTAATATTTAAAATATTGGTAAAAATGGGATGACACTTCAAAAATAAAATTTCAAATATAATTAAAATAATCAATTATTAATATTGAAGAGCTAATATGATTAGAATCAAAATATTGATACATATTAATTTTATACTACATGTCTAATCAAATTTTGAACGATAAAAGAATTACATTATATAAAATTTTATGTTAAAAATGATTGGTCGAAATTATTTTGTTATTTTTAATATTTGAGCGATTATATGTATTAATAGAAGACAATCTTAGCTTGTAGACGAAAATTATATAATTGGAGAGTTAAAGATAAATTTAAAAAATTGTACTTATCTAATCATAAATATAATGTAGGAACATATTGTATATTCATTATCAATATATTTGTAAATTTAATGAGTTACATATAAATAATAGTTAAAGAAAAAATATAATTAAATTAAATTATCTAAAAAATTTGACAAATAAGGACTAACATTATATATTGAATTTTATTAGTAATTAATTAGAGTTGAAGTAGAATGAATTTAAAATTTAATTAAAATTAAAATTATATTTCAATTAAAATATTAAAAAAAGTCCTAATCATATTATAAGTAAGTATAGATTTAATAAGACTTAACATTCTTGACGTAACCCTCCTTACATGACAGATAAAAAATCTCTGAACTTGTACGTGTGTTAAAATGATTTTCAATAATTTATTTCAAAATTCAATTTCACAAGAGAATTATTGAAAAGAAAATTAAATTTT
>JANZLF010000009.1:18806037-18824346 GCA_026546835.1 Erythroxylum foetidum
TCTACTTATGCCAATAAATCTCAATCTAGGCTCTTTAGTCTACGAGATCAGCTTGCTCGCATCTCCAAAGACACCCAATCTATGACAGAGTATCTTTATCGGGAACATGCCATTGCTGATGAACTTGCCGCGGCTGGTGCCCCTCTTGCTGATGGAGACTTGGTTGTTCACATACTCCGTGGCCTAGGCTTCGAGTATCGTGAAATCTCGGCTGCCATTAGAGCCAAAGATACGACAATCTCTTATGAAGATTTATGCGACAAGTTAATGGATCATGAGGTGTTCTTAGCACATGAAGAGTCCAAGAAACCGATGGCTCCTATAACAGCTGCGGTTGCACAACGCACAAAGCCTCCGACCAGCAACAATTCTCGGAACAACCGCAGAAATTCCCAATCCTAGCGTTCCAATGATAGATCCAGCAACCAATCTTCCCAGTGGCGAGACAACAATCGCTCACCGAATGTGCACAGGAACAATCAAAACTCTGATGTTCGCTGTCAATTATGTCGAAAAATGGGCCATGAAGCTGATGTTTGCCGCTCCGCGTCCCACAACCATTATGAGGCAAAAGCAAATTTTGCACTGGGACACTCCCAACATCGAAACACATGGCTGGTTGACTCTGGTGCATCTCACCACATGACTTCCGAATCTCATGATATGCCTGAATATTTTGGCAATGATGGTAATACTGTTGGTAATGGTATGAACATTTCGATCACTCACTCAGGCTCAACTCACTTACAAGCATCGAACTCTGTCTTTACGCTTCCTCATACTCTTTGTGCACCTGACATTAAACGCAATTTAATTTCGGTTTCCCAGTTTTGTCATGATAACCAAACATCGATTGAATTTTTTCCCTCTTATTTTTGTGTAAAGGATCTCACCACGAAGACACCATTGGTGCACGGACGGAGTAGAGATGGTCTGTACGAGTGGCCTCTCCAACCACCTTCGAATCCCACAGCCCTCACTGTCCACCACATCGTCCCTATCAAAATTTGGCATCATAGGCTAGGTCATCCCCATTTAAGAATTTTCAATTATGTTTGCAGCAAGTTTCAGTTATCAGTTTCAAAAAAAGACAAGTTTACGACTTGTAACTCTTGTCATTGTAATAAATCCCATCGTTTGCCGTTTAAAAAATTTTCTCTCACGAATACCAAACCTTTGTAAACTATTTTCAGTGATTTATGGGGACCGTCGCCAGTCCTTTCCATTGACAAAAAGTTATATTACTGTATCTTTGTTGATCAATACACCAAGTATACTTGGCTATTTACTTTGAAAAACAAGAGTGAAGTCAAAACCATTTTTCAAACGCTCAAACCATTGCTTGAAAAACACTTTTCCGCAACCATTCTATCATTCTACACTGATGGAGGAACCGAATACAAGAGTCTCGATCCCTACCTTCAAACCAATGGTATTGAACATTTAGTTAGTCCCCCTTACACACCACAACGGGTAGCCACTGTTGAGCGTCGTCATCGACACATCGTTGAGACGGCGAAAACCTTACTACACCAAGCCTCACTCCCACCATCGTTTTGGTCCTTTGCTTGTCACCATGCGGTGTATTTAATCAATCGCTTGCCTACTCCACTGCTGCAATATCAGTCACCTTATGAACAACTCCACCACAAAACACCGTCCTATGATACCCTCAAAAGCTTCGGCTGCTTGTGTTACCCATGGCTTAAACCCTACACTACGCATAAACTTGATCCTAAGTCCACCCCCTATGTATACCTAGGCGTGTCAACCACTCACCATTGTCATATTTGTTTTGATCCTGTGCATTCCAAGGTTTATCTATCTCGTGATGCTTCTTTTGTCGAAACTGAGTTCCCGTATCAAACACGGTTCCGAAACTTGTTGCCCAACTCCAAATCTATGGATTGGGATATGTCCCCAACCAACAATTGTGAACACCATTCTCAAGTGCCCTCTATTGTGACTGCCTTGCCTCCCCCAATCCTTGTCCCGTGTCAGCCCACATCCACTGCTTCCTCCCAACCAACACCTCTAACCAGGACCATCGACTCATGTCCTACACCACTGGCGTCGTCAATCAACTCAGGTATGTCTTCTCATCCTACTGCTCCTTCACTTGAAAATGATGTTACTAACCCACTCTCATCTGATGCTGCCCATGCCTCGTCCCCTAGCCCCTCTGATGTTGTCTCATCAATTCAACAACCACAACCTATCCCTGTCCCTCCACGAGTGGTCACTCGCTCCCAGAATAATATTTTCAAACTAAAAAAACCATTCAGTTACCTTACCCTTCTTTCACCTGAAACCATACCTACCACTGTTAAACAAGCTCAAAAGCATAAAGAGTGGCGGGATGCTATGAAAGCAGAGCTTGATGCTTTAGCTCGAACTGAAACTTGGGCACTAGTTCCCAATGATATAACTAAAAATGTTGTTGCCTGTAAGTGGATTTTCAGGGTAAAACGCAAGTCGGATGGGACGATTGATCGCTACAAAGTAAGGCTGGTTGCCAAGGGATTTACCCAACGTCCTGGCATTGATTATCACTCCACCTTCAGTCTGGTGGTCAAACAAACGACGGAGTAGTTCTTTCTCTTGCTGTTACGAATAATTGGGTGCTTCGACAACTTGATGTCAACAATGCATTCTTGCAAGGTGATCTTACCGAAGAGGTTTACATGTCTCAACCCCCTGGCTTTGAATCCCCCACTGCTCCGAACCATGTTTGTCGTCTTCGCAAAGCAATTTATGGCCTTAAGCAAGCTCCGTTGGCATGGTATACTGCCCTCACAAACTACCTTCATGAGCTCGGATTCGATAAGTCTAAATCAGATCCATCCCTTTTTATATTGTGCACTGGTGTAGTTCAAGTTATTGTCTTGGTTTATGTTGATGATATAATCATCACTGGGAGTCATACGTCGGCTGTTGATTGTGTCATAAGCTCCCTTGCCAGTCGATTTTTCATCAAAGATCTTGGACATCTTCACTATTTTTTGGGTGTTGAGGTAAGCCGAACCGTCGACAGCTTGTATCTCACTCAAACTAACTATATTGCTGAGCTCCTCAGTGCTGAGAATATGCAAGATTGTAATCCTGCTCCTACACCGATGAGTAGCACTGATTCTTTATCTTTACATGATGGGGCACCCTCATTTGATGCAACACGCTATCGTACGGTGCTTGGTAAATTGCAGTACTTATCCTTTACAAGGCCCGACATTAACTACTCTGTCAATAAGCTCTCTCAATTCATGCATAAACCATCCGAGCTGCATTGGAAATCTTTGAAGCGTGTTCTTTGGTATTTGTGTGGCACTCCTACACTCGGTTTGAGACTCCAACATACGCAGCAATTCGATCTGTCTATGTATGTTGATGTCGACTGGGCTGGTGATCTTGATAGTCGCAATTCGACATCGGGCCACATTCTATTTCTTGGTACAAATCCGATCAGCTGGGTCTCCAAGAAACAACAGACAATTGCTCGATCGTCAACCGAAGCGGAGTTCAAGGCTGTTGCAAACTCTGTGTCTGAAGTCTGTTGGGTCACCAATCTTCTTATTGAATTGCGAGTACGTCAACCAGTTCCGCCCACGGTGTATTGTGACAATGTTGGTGTAATTTATCTCAACAAAAATCCAGCAATCCACACTCGTATGAAGCATGTTGCTGTCGATTTTCATTATGTTCGAGACAAAGTGAACCACAATCAGCTCCGAATTGTTCATGTTCATGCCAAGGATCAACTTGCAGACACTCTTACCAAACCCTTGGCAAAGACTCTGTTCCATCATCATCTGTCCAAGCTTGGAGTTGCTTCGCAGTGTCAGCTTGGGGGGCGGGGGGCTTGGCACATGTTTATCTTTGATCATTTCTTTCGGTTATTTAGATAGACTCAACTTGTATTGTTAGCTTGTGTTTAGGTAGTTTAAACTTTGATAATATCTCCTAAAGAATAGCGATTAGCTTGTGTACAGCTTGTATTTATTTACCTGTGGCCTTGATCAATGAATACAGAAAACTATTCCATAATTCTCTGCTTCTTTAATTATGTTTTTAAAGTTGTTTATCTTTGGAACATTTACTGAGACAATTGCAAACCTCATATCAGCAAAAATTTGACATCTATTACGCTAAATGGAACATTGTCCCATGCTTTTTATATATATATATATATTAAGTTGCGGTTTGCAATGGTCCAGGTGCGTTAAACTCGTTATCTATAATGATTTTGTATAAAATTACGATTCACTTCTAACAATTTCCGAGAGACTATCCATATTTTGAAAAACATACAGCCCAAATATTAGCCAAAGCTTTAAAAAAATTAACACTTCAAATTTTATTTTTTTATTAAATAGAATTTTAATTTTAATTTAATTTATGATTGTTTACATTCATAATTTATATAACATACACAATATTTTATTTACCTTAATGCAAAATGAACTTAAGATCATTTAACTTTTTAATTTTTATTTTTTCTCAATTTAATTTTTCAAAAGGAACACTTCCAGATGTTTGTTTCCTTTTTTTTTAGTTTTTTGTTTTTGTTTTCAAATTTAGAAAAATTCTGTTTGTTTGAGTTTTTATATTTTGATTTTTTATTTTGATTTCTTCCAATTTTTAAAAATTATGAAAGTGATTTTTTTCCACTTTTTGTTTTTTATAATATGATTTACCGTCATTTAAATATATATTATTTAATTATTTAATTATTTATAAAATTATGAATAATTTAATTCAACATTATATTTATATATTTAATAAATTAAAATTAATTATCCATGAAATTATGAATTATTTATTTTATTTTTATAATTGAATTATATATAATTAAATTAAAAATATTTAAATAAAATTTGATTTAATAATTAAAATTTATGTCAAATAAATATTAGTTTATAAACAAATTTTAAATTATTTATCTTATTAAAATAATATAATTTTATTAATAATTTGTTAATAAAAATTATATAAGAAATTAAATAAATTTATTTAATTAAAAATAATTTATCTTTAAATTTTATCTAAAATGTTATTATTATCGGTGATAAAAATACAACTATATTAATATTATCAACCAAACAAGTTTTTGTTTTTATTTGAAAGAAAAATAAAAATAAAAACAAAAACAAAAACAAAACACTACAACAAAAATATAAAAGTAAAACCAAACAACTTCTCTTTCAAATTTCGATCATAAAAATTCACAATCATATATGATTGATAATTAATTGATTCTCGTAGGACTTGTGATAGCCCATTGCCAACTCTACGTGAAATGTATTGGTTTTGGCGACCAATCCACTCCCGTAAGCCCAGGCACTGATAAAAACACCTCATCGCCACGGCGTGAGATCCTTTGGCCTCCTTACTCTGTCTCTACCCTGTCCCTCTTCATCTGAGTCATTCATTTTAGTAGGTCCCACAAGAATGGATGACTCAGATAGAGAAAGACAGGGTAAGGACAGGATAGGGGGGCCAGATCCGCCACTCACCAAAGACAATCTGCAACCAGATGATGTAACGAAATAACAATGTCAAACAGTATTTCAGATTTGATAAGATTGCCTGTGGCTAGGAAAGGTTAGGCAAGACTCTAAGAATGTGTTTCTCTCTTCTTCTTCTTTTTAGGTTGTTTACGAAATATCGGATCTCAATAATGGGAAGATATCTTTAAATCATCCATACTCAGACTAATCCCCACTTGAGCCAAATAGATGCCTTATAGGAGGCAAAACTCTGACCTCAAGTTTTAAACGGTTGCATACATGAAGATGATTTGAACCCATAACTTCACTTAAATCAGGAGAACTCCTTACCAACTCACCTGTGGAAGTTATGTCTATCCTATAGAGACAGAATTTGTAACTTGTTGTTGCATCGAAACATATAAATGTTGACTAATCTGACTAACATGAAACTTGGTAAAATGAAATGGTTGAATAATTAAAAAATGAGATTATTCAGGAATACACATTGAATGCTAAGATTACGCATTAAATTTCTGGTAGTAGAGAATATGTTTCTGACGTTAGTACCCATCAACTTTATGCCAACCGGCAACTGACTTCAGCATTCACTGCATTCCAAGTTCTTTGCATTAACGTAAGCATTAAGCAGCACGCACAGAAAAAAACTACGCATTAGTTTAGCCTTCGATCGAATATGGTGTCCAGCGCCCATTCCACCTGCCTTTCTTACGCATGTACTTGAACGGAAGGCAAGATATCAAAAGGAAATGGCAAATAAGATATAGAAACATATTTACACATTCAAGCAACTAGACACGAGCTATGGCACAATATGAACTCTGTTTCATATTCCAATTTTTTTCTTTTCCTTTTTCCCTTTTCCCTTACCACGGAAAACCAGACAAATAATGTTATACAACTTGGAAAGTACTCGTTCAGTTGACTTCACCTGTACAGACAGACAGCTTAACAGAGTTTCAGGATGGGATGCAAATCTGAGTCCATTCTAGTTTTAATCTTCACATGCTGCCCCACAGTTAAATTCTTCTATCTACAAAATGTACATGATTGAGAGAGAGAGAGAGAGAGAGAGAGAGCGGAAGAGAAGTTGGCATACAACAGCAACACTACTTCATTTTCCACTCCGTGGACATCCTTCTTATGTCGTCCTTTGCTCTAAATCATCACGAATATATATCCAGCGCCCCACACCCTTTTGATGTTGACGAGTGGTGAGCTCCAAAAGGTTAAAGTTTCATTTGTAATGTTGAAGATCAAACTGCCAAAAACTCACGCATGCACAAGTATTGGTATCAGAAGAATTCCAACAACTAAGTTAAATGGGAAAAATTATTAGCACAAGTATTCATCAGATTTCTACCTTCATCAGAGAAGGGAAACACACCACCAAGAAACTCATTACTTTCCCCCTCTTCGTCAGGTTTTTCTTTCTCACAATAGCTAATGCTGCCGTCCACATCATCAGACATAACCTCAGTCGACTTGCGGCATCCACCAAGGTCCCCTGCCTTACAGTGGCCCTCCCTAAAATAGAGCCCAAGGTTTACAGGGTTCTCTGTTTCCAACTTGGGGACATTGGCATCTCTTCCATAGTTATCAGCCACTAACATTGAGACATCATTATTGCTATGTATGTTCGAGATTGGAGATTCTTCAGGCAAAGTTCTTCCACCAGGTGGCAAGTAGCTGTCTGATCCTGGCAACCCAATCTCGCTACAGTTTGCATTGTCAGCATTCATGTTCTTTGGGTGCTGAAGTCGGGAAGAAAAGAAACCGAACGAAGTCTGATTCAAGGTATTTGACTCGACAACCATAAACCCTTTTGTTTCCTGGTAGTGGCCATTCATAGTCTGGCAAGCTGGTATGCAAGGTTTCTCGCAATTTATTTGATCCAAATCAAGCAGATGTTCAATTCTTCTTGATGAACCTATTATTAATAAACAAATTATAGATTTTAGGAAAGAACAGTACCAGAATAAGGTAGATAAGCATTAAGATGTACTGAGGAACTAACGGAAAGAAACAAAAGAGAGAATTTTATTTACTGGGCCCTAATTGTCATATGGAATAACCAAAGGATGAGCATAATAAGGATGGATTCTATATCTACTGAGGACAAGCTGTGCCAAGAATTGTGGAGAGATGGGAGAACAGGTACAAGTTTCTTCTGGTGGTCTTTTTGGGCAAAAGTGACGAGCACAAATAAAATTCAAGTAAAATCAAATAAACGAACTGACAGAATTATATCATAAGTAAACAGAACAAAGTAATTCATAGACAAACGTCAGTCTTACCACACTCAGAACTTTCTGTTGAGCTAAGTGATGCTGGCTTTGAGTGACAAATAATAGTCTCCTGTGTTGGCTTGCCTTCAGCTTGGAACAGCTCCGATGATGAATGAGCACAATTTAGCCCCGAAAGGCCTCTAGATATAATACACAAGAAGCAATCAGCAAGCGTAACACTAAAAAGACGAGAAGTAAGACTACAGGTTGTCCAGGCCAAACCTAAATTTAGCAACCAATGATTCACCAAACTAGCACATGATCACACACAACATCCATTTCAAGGCCATGAAATAAAGGAATTCAGTGATGTTATTCGTTCAACAATTTATTGAATTAGAGTTTTGAACAACCTGAAGAGGTAGGGAACAAGTAGAGTGAGCAGTAGGAAAACACTTCTATATGTTACTAAAAATAAAACAAAATAGAAACTCAAGTGACGGCAATTATAATCTGTGGACATCATGAAGCAGCAAATAGCCAAATTAGTTTAATAAAAGTTTCCAGTAACTTATTAGCAATTCCAGAAATTTATCCTCAATTTCAGTAAAAAATAGACCCTATTCATTTCCAAAATTTCACAATAAATAATCTCAGATCACAGCAGTACGAAAGATGGCGGTTTTGTCACCTGTCAAGCAAGCCTGTTTTGAGGTTATGAAAATGGTCAAAAACTGGCAATAACTGCTTCTGCTTTATTTCAATTTCATGGCCTGGAACCTTTTCAATTTCCAATTCTCCATCACCATCACTGTCAATCCACGGCAAATCCATCACATAGAAACTTATCTAGAACAATGAAGAAAATAAATCACAGTCAAAACACTAAAGAACATAAATTATATAACTAATATAAATTGCACCTTGAGTAAGTACCTTAGATTTTTGCCATATTGGCAACCTCCCGGAGCTAATCTGTACCTCTGCATTAGATAGATAGCAATGGTATCCATCATGGGACTTTACAGTGCAAGCTTTTCCTGTCTTCTTTTCACTGACATCATAATTGACATCCAGGAATTCTATGGTGAGACTATCTTCACAGCCTAAATCATCTTGATTTATTTCAGCTGCTTCATGTCCATTTGAACTGCCAAACATGCATTCCTCTCTTTCTGGCCAATCTGATCTTCTACACACATCCCACCATTGAACAGGTTCAACTTTGACCTTCAGGTCATCCTCTTGAATATGCACATATGAAGATGACCGGACTCTTGAACCTTCAACTGGTTCTGGCCCAACTGAAGGAAGAAGCTCATGTTGAACTACATGACCTGATGGGGTGTAAACTAACAAATACTCTAAAGCTTTGACCCGTGAATTAACATGAAGATTGTTTTGGGATACAGAATTATGAAACATGGCAGCAACTGCTCCAGATGGGACAAAAACCTTTCCTGTAGCACTTCCAGTGGCATTGCCAACAATATTAAGCCATCCAAAACTACTGTACTTTATCCTGCTAACAACTGAAAGTGAAACTGGAGGTGGAGGTGGAGGAGAAGGTGAAGTTGGCAAAGGACAGTGAGTGATTGTGTAAGATGAAGTAGACCACCACGGCAAAGATAGAACTGGAAATAGAGAGGGATCTTCACCCATTGAATTAAATGACTGGAATCCAGCATCACCACCAAAAGGAGATAATACGAAAACATGGCAGGTTCCTTTAGATGAAACAATACCAATCCACTGACTGTAGTGACTAAAGCATATGTCCTGAATCAGCTATCAGATAAAATAAAAACAACGTGTACAAAAGTCAGAATAAAAAATATAGAATGCTAAAGAAGAAAACTGGTAATAGGTAAATTCCATGCTTACAGCTGATGTTATTCCACGATGCAGTCTATAAAGATGCGCATAGGAAGCATCCCAGTCATAGTTTTCAACATTGCGTCCACTCTGTACGCGAGATGGCATAATTCGGAATATATTTATGTTATTCCCATAAACTGAAGCTGTAACCAAAAGTGTTCCACTGCGGTCAAAACATAGTGCAGATATGGGACTGGTGTGAGCCTTGAATTGGGAAATGACAGCTCGGGACACAAAATCCTTGACAACAACCTACAAAATCACGATAGAATGAGAAAAAGATACCAAATTTTGATAGGGAGAAGAAGGCCTAAAATGACGAGAAATGCATAATAACAAATATTTGAGTATTGACATCTTCTTGCTAACGTCGCTTCAACGGAAAAATTTTAAAAAACAACCCGAGACTAACATATATTACCATTTGGCCAAAAGCTTATTTGGAGTGATTTTAATTAGGAAACGTTAAGCTTCTAATCCATAATCTATGCAAGACAACATATTTTGGATTTGTTAGAGGACTTCCTTTATTTTTACATCCATTCAAAATTGAATTTGTTTGAAAAAAGGGAACCTTCTGTCTAAAATATGAAATGGAACTGGATGGCCATTGGTATTTTTAGATCATTGGAACAAATATAGGCCAAGAAATTGTTTTTTATTTAAAAGGTTAAAATTTTAAGTTGGTCAGAAATTCAAATCGAAGTATGAAGAGTATAAGGCAAACCAATACAGCATTCAATGAATTCATCCAGAACATACAAAACCTTTGGATGAAGCCACAGGTCCAGCATTTGAATGAAATAAAGTGCTGTCATCAAATTATCACCACTACCATCTATTATGCTATACAGAATTGTAACTATCAACTTTTAATTATGTCAAATATGTGCCCATATAAGTAAGTAAATAACATGGGACAAAGAAAAAAGGATCGGTAAATAACTCAACCAGCTATGTAAATAACTCAACCAGCTATAATCAGTTAACCTGACGCAGTCTTTTGACGATTTGAAAAGTTAAAAGAGAAACCTTACCACCCCAGCATTATCCATGTCCGTTCCAGGAAGTCTGCCAACTTTCCAGCCAGAATTTGACGATACCGGGGAATTAGATCCGTCAGGAAGCAATTCTTGACAATATTTTGAAAAAGTTCTGTATCCCATGTCCCCCAGATTAATGATTCCAGCAGCCAACTGCTTACTAGACTCCACTGCATAACGAGCTACCAGACTGTTGCCACCAGGCGATGTTGATGGACTCACACTTGGAGAAGAAGAAAAGTTTTGTGGATTTAAGCGGCTAGTGTTTGACAGACATGGACCATTCGAGGCATAAGCTAACCACCTAGGACCCACTGTCATTGGACCATAACCTACATTAACTCCAGTTGTTCCTTGCCCAGCCAAATGGGGAACAGGATATGTAAGAACACTGAATTTATTCTCAAGTGTGACAGCATCAATGCAATATATCTGTCATCAAATGTCAAGAATATGAGTATGGCATATATGGTAATTCCATAATCTTTAAATGGATAGACATTAAACTTTCATCTTCTAGATGTAGCAGAGTTTTTGAAAGCTAAGAAATAAGTCTTCTGTCAAACTGATAATCCAAAACAGAAAATTCATCCATTTGAAAATTAAAATTTCAATACGAAGGCAAAGGGCAGAAAGTATCTATGAAAGAGAGAAATCCATAACTATATTTGAGTCAATGTGAAATTCAAAGTTCAATAATACCAGCCAGAAAATAATCATCTCATGTAGAACTCAATTTCAAAATAGTGTAGCTCACAAAAAATAGAGTGCATAATTCAACGAAAGTAAAGTATCTGTACAAGCAGTCAATTACTTGAGTCGCCAGACCCACAGCTACAATGTGAGGACTGCATCTAACCAAAAGCACAGCTGAACGGAATCTTAGGACATGCACATAACAGTGTGAGCGAAGAGAATAAAATCGAACAGAAGTAGGTGAATTAACCATGCTTCCTAACTGAGAGTCAATATTACTATCTCTTCCCAATCCACTTTGATGACTAAGATTTTGATCAAAGTTTAAGCCAGTTGTATCATCCCCTGCAACAACCAATAGTAAAGGATGCAAAGATATGAATCCTTCATGTCCATCAGACTTAGAAGGGAGGGGTTGCATCTGTAAAAATGAAACTGGACCATCACGCTTTGAAACCAATTCCATGAAATTGGATGCATCCTCCACATCAAGCACTTGAAATCCATTCTGATAACCAAGTAGGAGAACATGCTTCCAAACAGATGAACTTAAATCCAGCTTGTCAAACCCAGCCCATGTTACCTGTTCACCAATAAACTGTCAAATCTAGATACACATAAACACAAACTTACAGAACAATGAAAATGCAGAAGCAGATTAAAAACCACAGAACCTAGAATCCCCCGTGTTCCAAAAATACAAAGGATCATGATTCAGAAAATACATTAGAATCAACAATTTGTTTGCATAGAGGTAGCACTAGCATGTGAATGTTTTCCTAAAAATGAGAACTATAAAAACAGAACAAAATGCTTCCAATTCATAAACAGTAGCAGAGGACTACCCAATGTCGACTAATTAAGAAACCTGATTAACAACCTCTCACTTGAAATAACGTTCTACTATATTAAGGCGCTAGTTCAAACTTCTTAAACCTAAGCAAAACATGACAAGCACTCGAGCAGAGACAATTTCATTTCCAGACCAACATCATTCAAACTAGACAAAAAAGTCATTCTTTCACCACACAACTCAAGCCTCTGGAAGAAAACTAACCTCACATTATAATCCAACTAGGTAGCCAATTTGAGGCAAACCAAAATTTCAGAAAATGAAAAAAGAAATGGCGAAAAAGAACCTGATCTTTACGATCCTCAGCAGAAGTGGAAATTGAAGAAGCAACGGAGGCACTCGCCGAGCGAACCGTGGTGGTAGCATTAGTGGAGACGGTTTTAAGGCAAGAAGATATAATCCTCAGTGAATTCGGCAACAAGCCGTTATTTCTGCTCTTTCCTTTTTTCATTTATCAACCTTCTTCTCCTAAACTCCCATCAACCGCAGCTACATCAACAAGAAGAAAAACAACCGGCCGCGACTTACAACACGAGGCCTCTTTTCCACCCCCGCAACCGCCGCCTCCTGCGTCGGCCGCCGAGCATCGCCGATCGCCGTCGACGATCGGATATAACATCCAATGACACTCGATCGCAGTCCGAAAGAGGCCGAGATCCGAAGGTTCGGTTTCAGTTAGTTTTGAATCGGGAAGAGAGCTGAAGCTTTATCTATGGAGTAGCTGTGTGTAGTGGCAGCAGTTTCTTTCTCTGTACTTGGCTCTTTTAATTATCTTTTCTCTGGTTTTCAGCCCTTTTTCTCTCTCTCCTTGTTTACTTGCTTTAAAATCTTCTGTTCTTTCCTTTTCTCGTCTTTTCATTTTCAATTTGCTATTGGCTGGAACTTGACAATTAAGTCACTATTTAATATTTTAAATTATTTTAAAAATTAAATCTTATATCAATTTATTATGCAATTAAATATATTTTATGGACGTTTTAATATGAGATGATTTACTCAACCCTGACAGATAACAGGCCCAAATAGAAGAATAAGATAGTTCATTACAACATTGGTTATAGGCCTAGGTCGTTCAATCATAGGATGATTAAAGTATAGATATGTTCATTATCAAATTAACAATGGTATTAATTAATTAATAAGTCAGTCAGGGCCTTGGAATGTCTGCAACATTTTTACACTGTACATTAATTCTTCTACATAATCATCTCTGAGCTTTCATACAAATTCCTAGCTAACTATTGCTTCCACTGCTAATTCAGTTGAGGGAGGAGGCAGATCAGGCATTTCAGTGGAGGAATCACCACAGGATTGCCCAAAACACTTGCCCTTAGCTTCCTTCCTTCATGTAGTTCTTCTTCATTCTGGTGTGGTGTGCTGGAAGAATACATACTCTTGCCAAACTCTTCTGTAACAGGAATGCATGTATATATATACATACACTCTTTGATGAACACCATGCTACTAATACCTCGGTGCACAACTGAAGATTAATGGCGGTGGAATATAATTAAAAAAACTTATATACCCAGTTCTTCCTTTTATCTGCGTTCCCACTTTTTGCAGCATGTATTGGCAGAGTATCATCCATGTCCTTTATGCTAACTTTTAATTAGGCACTTGCATCATACTGTGAGTTAAGGTTAACCAACGCAGAGTTGATTACCAGACCGATTTACTAACAGCCAGCTGCACGGAGCAACTGCAGCTTAGATGGTTGCTCTTGGAATCCAAATCCACCAATCAGTTTCAGCAAAATTGATACAAGTTTAATTCTTCTTGAGTGATTTGTATTGTCCTGCAAAAAGGATGTCTTCTTCTAAAGCTTTTCGGAAGAATGATATTTTGCTTTTCTTCAACGTCTTCAAGGAACTTAGATTGCCATTCAGAATCTCAGTAACCTGTCATTAGGTTCCAAATGCAAATGCAATCAACCACACTGCTCAAAACAAGTTCTTCCTTGCACATAACATCATCTCTAATAACTAGGCTATGAGATTGGGTACCAAAGTTTCTTTGCTGTACCTGACTCATTTGCGGTCGTCGGATGGAAGACCGTTGTATGCATAAAGAAGCAGTCAACAGCACAAGATTCAATTGCCGAGCATCGTAGTCCTTGGCGACAGTAGGATCAACAAGTTCCATAATCTCGTTCTTCTTTAGTAAGGGCTTTGCCTGACAAGTTCAAAACCTGAGTTTAGAACCTAAGCCACAGGACATTAGTAAGCGTTCTTCTTTTTGGGAGTAATCATATTATTGTACTAATCATACCCACAAGACAAGACTTTGCTGTGAATAATCCAGAGCTCGGCGTCCGGTGACTAGTTCCAGTAGCAGTACTCCAAAGGCAAAAACATCAGTTTTTTGATCAACTATTCCATGCATCAAGTATTCAGGAGCAAGATAGCTGACAGAGAGAACTAAATGATTAACCTCAGATACTTAAAAACAGAGAACGGGTTAGTCCCAGGGAGCCATACAAACCCGAATGTGCCTTCAAACTTGGAAACAGTATGGTGGGTCCAATGCTCCGGTAGCCACTTCGCCAGCCCAAAATCACAAATCTGTGACAAATCTCTGTCAATATCTACTGATAAAAGTAATGAGTCTGCTCTGACTCAGAGCCATATTGAACGGAAGAGGATAACATCTATCAAGAAAGGAATCAAAAAGAAGCAATTTACGTTTAATCTATTAAAAGGAAGAGCTTTGGTTGGCATGATTAAGGATACCTTAGGCTCAAAGTCCTCAGTAAGCAAGATATTTGCAGCCTTGATGTCCCTGTGTATTATTCTTCTCTGGCAACCTTCATGAAGGTAAAGTAAACCCTGAGCAGTCCCCAAAGCAATCTTGTACCTGATACTCCAATTTAATGTCTCTTTGGAACCTGTATAACTGGACACTTGTCAATAAAACAAATGGGATTTGATTGAAATAGGCACCTTCACATCTCAAGAAAAGACAACCCAAAAAGCAACAAACCGACCATAAAGCAGGGAAGCTAAGCTCCCACGAGGCAGATATTCAAGAACAATGTGCATTCCTCCGTCGATCCCATATCCGATCAACTTAATTGTATTACGGTGAGTTACATGGGCCATAATCCCCACCTCAGATAGGAAGTCCCCCACTTTTTCATCTGTTGTTCCCCGTGTTAACCTTTTTACAGCTACAAGCTTCCCACTTTGCAGGTATCCCCTATAAACCTCAGCATACCCACCTTTTCCTATCAAATTTCCTGCACACAAATGATTTTACATTCTACTTCAGCTCTTCCCATCATACCTTTAGAGTTCTATTATTGAAATTAGTCGATAATTTCAATCAAGCAAGAAACAAGGAATTAATACAAACCTTGGCTGAAATTGTTAGTTGCAGATTCCAGCTCAGGGAGAGTAAAACTCTTTCTGGGAGCCTTTAAACTGTCGCCATTGGTGTTCAGGAAAAGGTTCGGTATCATACCAAAGGCTTCTCTCATACTACGACTTCTTCTCACAGAGAGCTTGAAAGCATTAAGCGGATGCGACGTAGCTACTGATTTCTTTGATTTGCTTCTTAGTAATTGGACGAATCCACGCCAAAGCGAAGTGGGTTTTGGATCTTTCTGTGTATCAATGTCCGATGTTGGTTCCTTGGACGACCAATTTTCAGAATCTTCGCTTCTAAAGAATTCTTCAAGCACCCCAACCGGAGAACTTACATCTGTCTTCTTCTCCATTTCTTTAAAACTCATCAAACCAACCAAGCCCGATTTGCCTTCCGCACTGTATTGTTTGAAGATTTTGGAAGAAAGAGTGAAATTGATAGGTAAGAAGAAATCTTTTGTGGATAACAGAGAAATTAGTATCTTATCCCGAATTTGACAAGTTCAGTATATTCTTTGTTTCTCCAGCGGACGAGAGCACAAGAGAATTGATGATAAAACACAAAGCCAATACGCGTACTAGGAGTCTAGGACGAATCACGAGTACACAACGCGTGGTTACAAAGAAAAACAACCAGATGAATTTGAAATCCGAGGTAAAACAAGAGTTCGTGTAATAGGAAATGAATCCAGATACAGAAAGTTACAGAGAAGAATGGATACATAAAGAAAGGAAAAAATAAAGGCCACGATAACAAGTAAAGAAGGCAAAAACTGAAACAACAGGCAGCGGGGGAGGAGAACGTCAGGACATTAAGACGAAAGAACAGGATTAAGAACCAAAACAAAGTACTGTCTTCCAAGGCAAAGAAAGAAAGAAGACACCAAAAGGACTCGCTCTAAAGTTTCATACGGCCGATTCACGAAAACCCGTGTAGTGAAAGCTCAGTGACATTGAATGAACATTTACGTTAATCGTGACAGGTAAGAAGAGAAAGACAGGGGGTCCTGTAACGGGGAACAAAGAATTCCGGAGAAGCTGAAAAATCTCAGAGACAATATGGCAGAGAAGGAGCAGAAGGGGAAGCTGGAAGTGGACGTAAATTAGCAGCTTCTCTTTAAAGCGTCTGGACAGTCGCAGGCTTTTCAAAACCGGTCCAAAGATTGGTTATTTCCCACTATTTAATGCTTTGAATAATTAACAAGTCGACAGCAGACATGAAACCAGTGAAAGAAAACAGACGAGTACATGGTAAAATTAAAAGATCCCGGGAAAGAGTAAGAGGCTCGTCTTCTTATCCACGACACGACATGAAGGGTTATGCGTACGTTGGTCAGAGATGGCTCTTGTTGGTCTTGCCAAACCATCATAAATATTTATGTAATCATCGACACAAAACCTTTGTTCAAAAGCTCTACTGTTATGTGTTTACTTGATGCTTATACTTGGTTAGTGAGCAGCAACCAAAAGTTGGAATTCTAATTCTAGAATAGTACAATCTTTTCTTTCATCTTTTTTTTTTTAAATCACGGTCCAATAGGAATTTTGAAACATTTATTATAATGAAAAACAAATGTTTTTATCGACAATATCCAAGTTAAAAACTCTGTTTCTAATTGTTTGGTTAAGGTGTGGTTTTGCATAAATCCACGAGAAGTTGTATCCTAATAAGGGAGTCCAGATTTTCTGTCTAATATTATGGTGTTTTATTGTGTCCAATAAATTTTAACTATTTATTTATGTGAGTCTCGTATAAATCTCGCATGAATTCCGCAAAATAAATAACTGAGATTTCATTAGATAGAATAAGACAAGATAATATTGAACAAAGAATCTTGTCCTTTAATAAGTCATCCAAGACATGAAAGGTGCATGTCTTCTGACGTGAGGTGCGGTCTTAAGCACATTGAATTGCTTGATGTGAATCCAACAAGGTCATTTCTACAACTACTATCAATTTTTTGCAATTTACAACATAATCACTAGTTCCAATATAATAATATGTTCCAAGCCTTACACATACTTCATTCGCACTTCACCAATCAAAGCAGATCCAACCCACTTTCCAACACCTCTTAGACTTTCAATCAAACACCTAACCTTGTCTAACAACCATACAACAACTCTACAATTATACCTTCTTTACAATGATTTTCAAGGTAATTATAATATCATGACTTTATACGATCAACCCTCGAGCAAGTAACTAAGATTACCATAATAATTATGGAAATAGATAAAATGTAGATAAAACATTTATTGAACCAAATGAAATTGATGATAACATGACATATTTTATTTTGTGATATTAATAATTTAATTATAATATAAGGTCAGAGGTTTAAGTTACAGAAGTAATCTCTGTGTAAAAATATCAAAAGAAAGCTGCGTATATTATGACTCTCTCCTTAAATCTTCGTAAAGTAAGAAGCCTTGTACACCGGGTACATTAATAGTTTAATTGTAATATAATTAAACAATACATAAAAGATAATCAATACATATACAACTTAAAGACTTTAAAAGATATTCAAGTGAAATTTTTAGAATAAGAAAAAATGATGCACATCATGATCTAAAAAATCCTAATAATTCTTCTTATAATTTTATGTTAATCATTTTAAGAAATTAGGGATTCAAACATTGCATGGTTTCTTGCATGTATAAATCTTTTCACAATTAAGAGAAAAAAAATATTTTTAATATTAAAAAATTATATTCCAACAAAATTTGAAATAGTTT
>JANZLF010000009.1:18838934-18854670 GCA_026546835.1 Erythroxylum foetidum
GTCTGCGGAGCCTTGAACCAGCTTAATTTTTTCACTAACGACAATAATTTTATGCAAGTTTTTATTGAGTCGACACTATTCAACTATTGATACTATCCCTCGTTTTTACTATTTTTGAAAATTTTCACATCTAATAATACAATCTCTTCGTACTAACTTCAACAAAAAAATTTTATCATTCAATCTTTTAACAAAAGAATATTAAACAAATAATTCAAGTGATTAAAATAATAAGACATATCCTGACAGTTACGAAACACCTTCTACTGCGGCTGCGGCCGCGGCTAAAACTAAAAGCTCATGTCTTGATTAAAACTCTCGCAAGTCAAACAATATACGCACTTGATGAAACAAACTTAGCCCGCACTGCATCTCCAATGACACTGTTACGGCAGCTTCTCATCTTCACGTTCTTAGCTCTCTTGTCGACCTCAATCCTGGCACAGAACACCACAACACCACCATGTCCGCTAGACTTCACCGCCCTACGGAATCTCGCAGCTCGCTCCAACAAACCAACCACGGACACTTCTCAGTCTTGCCAGTACATCAAACAAGGCCTAAGATTCGTCGAAGCCCGGTACCTTCAGAACACCGGCAATTTCTTGCCTCCACTTAATTCGTCACAGTCGTGTTGGCTCTCGTACCAGAAGCTCCTCGACGAAGTTTATCCCAACTTCGACATTCGCTCCTCTTGTGGGTTCCAAACCAGCTGGATCTCCCAGGGCTGCATGAACATCACCACACGAACCCAGTTCGAGTCTTTGATCCCCAGCCTCACTTTGAGCGACGTGGTTGCAAACTGTAACCAATCGCTTGAGAACAACTCTCCTTGTGCAGCTTGTACTACGAGCTTGTCGAAGCTTCAAGCCTCGTACTTGACAGGACCTTCTGTCGGTAACGTGTCTGATTGTCAGGGGTATCCGTCGATCTATGCGGCGGCGTTTGTGAATCTGTACGGGCCTACTGATAAGGGTACTGCCAAGTGTTTATTTTTCCTTGATATTATTTCGAAAAGTGGATCTAAGAAGAGGAAGAAAAAAGTTTTGATCTTGGTGTTGTCTATAGTGTGTGGTGTTGGCTTGTTGATGGGAATTGGTGGGTGTTGGCTTTTGAGGCGTAGACAAGAGGTTTTGAAGAGGAGGAGGGATAGTAAGATTGACAGAGTTGAGGCAGGTACAGGTTCTGGGTTGGATTCGATTAGTGAAAGTACTACTTTGGTTAAGTTCACATTTGAGGAGATAAAGACGGCAACTAGGAATTTTAATAGGGATTTTATTATTGGGAGAGGAGGGTATGGGAATGTGTATAGAGGTGAGTTGGCTGATGGGTCGGAAGTGGCTTTGAAAAGGTTCAAGAATTGTTCTGCTGCTGGTGATGCCAGTTTTGCACATGAAGTTGAAGTGATAGCCAGTGTGAGGCATGTCAATCTTGTTGCTTTGAGAGGGTATTGCATCGCCACTACTCCGTTTGAAGGTCACCAAAGAATAATTGTGTGTGATTTGATGAAGAATGGAAGTTTGTATGATCACTTGTTCGGGTCTATGATGGAGAAACTTAGCTGGCCGAGTCGACAGAAGATTGCGCTAGGGACTGCCAGAGGGTTGGCTTATTTGCATTATGGAGCTCAGCCAGGGATCATTCATCGAGATATTAAGGCCAGCAATATACTTCTGGATGAGAGGTTTGAGCCAAAGGTAGCTGATTTTGGGCTGGCAAAGTTTACCCCGGAGGGAATGACACATTTGAGTACTAGAGTAGCTGGTACTATGGGATATGTTGCTCCTGAGTATGTTCTGTACGGGCAATTAACTGATAGAAGTGATGTGTATAGCTTTGGTGTTGTGCTTCTTGAGCTTTTGAGCGGAAAAAAAGCACTTGTGATGGATCATGACAACCAGCCCTCTCTTCTGACTGATTGGGCATGGTCACTGGTGAAAAAAGGAAGAAGTTTAGATGTTATTGAAGGTGATATGCCAGAGTTGGGTGAACAAGATGTTCTGGAGAAGTATGTGTTGATTGCTGTTCTTTGTTCTCACCCTCAGTTATATGCCAGGCCAACAATGGATCAGGTTGTGAAAATGCTGGAAACAGAGATATCAGTTCCCCCCATTCCAGAAAGGCCAATTCCTCTTGTAGCCGAGAGGGGTGACATTGAGAAATCGATCAGCAGTATTGGCTCAGATCAGCTCTCTAGTCCTGCAGGCTACCATCCGTATACGTTCGAAAGCGATCACGCTTCTCACAACAACCAAGAAGGGTCAAGTTCAGACACTAGATAGTTTCATATGTCCTGTGATTCTCCTCTCAACCAGACTTTTTTCTCTAAATCATACTGCATGGTTCCTGAAGTAGGAATCGCATTCTTGTTGTAAAGATACGTAGAACAAAAATTCATTCATGAAATCATAGATCTAGATGACATTCTTTGGGATCCAATACTTTTTGACCTTTGGTATATTTTGTAATTCACTCCATGGATGTGATTACTGATAAGACTGATGAACAAAACTTCTAGTTTCTATCTAACAATCATCATTCTGGTGAGCTCAGCTATATAAAGGATCCTTCCCAGCTCGAATGGTTGCAGTTCCTTGGGTCGTAATGTAACATTCAAGATCAAGACAACGTCCGTCAGTTGATCATTTATCAACGAGAATGCGATAACGAACTCCAAGAGAGGCAGATAGTGAACAGGAAGATAGTGCAAAGTAGAGGTTCTTTTCAGGTTGTTCAATATCAGAGAGGAATCCTTTTCTTACGGAATACTGAAAGCTGAAGCATATCTTTAATATGGTTTAAGAAATCAAATTGGAAAATGATGCTTGTGATTCATGAAAACAAGATCAGCAATTGGTACAACAGTATACGAGGTATTCTTTACATGACAAATTATGATAAAGCTCTTCCTTGTATTTCAAGTTACTCAACTTTGCTGATTTGTAATTATCACTATCTCAAGCTGTAACTAAGTGAGTTTTTTCTACAGAAAGTAAATGATTTACAGATGGAAGGAAGCAAAAAGATAAAGCAAAATAGTTAAGAAAAAGGACACGAAAATTATTATCGAAATTTATCCTTCTCATCATCTGCCTTCCATTTCCATACACCTTTGGAAGAGTCGGTTATCTTTACAACCTTCTGCTTAGGTTGCCGTCTCTTTCTACGGACATGTTCTTGATCATTATGATTCGATATGATTACATCAACTTTCACAATATGGTGATCAGAAGTCCCTTTCGAAGAGAACACTGAGTAGGACCCTGGAATAAATTTGTAAGGTGAATTAGGGGACGCCAAGATGTAGTCCACCCGAGTCCCATACTTGCATGTCCCTTGCACATCTTCATTCAAGTAAAAAGAAAACAGAAAAAGTGTTTTATGTCATTAATGACACAAACTAAAAGCTACAGGCAACATAGTTACAGCGTTCAGAATGATTTTTCTCACCCTGTCCTTTAGCTATCATGACTACTGACTCGCATTCTCCTGCAAAGTCCTTCGCATCTGCGTAGTGATTACTCTTCAGAAACTTCATCACTTCAACCTTGGGTGTTGGCTTTCCCATCTCTTCGTAGTACTGCAACATGATTATGATAGTTGTTTCAGATTACGTTAAGACAACAAATAAGAAAAAGGTTGGGCTTTCTTGTAGGATTACCTTAACGATGTCTGCCCATCTCTCAGCAGAATAATCGGTTTCATCTAGAGAGTTAAGCCCTCCTGCCAAGATATGGGGACCATCACTTGATTGTATTATGGCATTTATTTGCTTCATCCTCCAATTCTCGTCCAGATGATCAAGGTGGGTACAGTGAAAGTTGATCTCTCCTACAAGGGGCACATCAACTGTGGCCTTGAGAATATTCCTGGATTCAGAGAGAAATCAGTTATGGAGTGTCATGTTTCTTTCTGTTGCTCAATCATTTTCGTAACTACCAGAGCATTTGACGTGGTGATTACTTATATCCTAATTTGAAGACAGGTAAGTCTTCCAAAATCCCAAAAAGATGCTATTACTGGAAGTAGATTGGCACTTCATAAAACAAATTAGTTGCTCTGGCACTCTGGCTGGGATTAATTGTGACATTGATGGTAGACTGGTAGGTCAAAGTCACTGGTTTTCGCTACTCCATTTCATTCGACTATATATTCTGAGTAGACAGCCAGTAATGAGACAAAATAGCATATCTTTAAAAAAAAAAAAGAGAAAATTTTAAGTTAAAGTTACATATAACCTTAAAATTTTCATTAATTTTTAATTTGTAAAATATTTTCATGCTTTTAATTTTTAACATAATTAGAAGAGTAGACTTTTCAAAATTTCAGCTAAATTGTCCTAATAATTTAATGAAATGGAATACCTACATTTCAGCTATACCAATGCACAACTCACCTGACGCAAGAAACTGAAACCAATGTCTCTTTTCCATCAAATCTTGAAGATCCAAAACATGAGAAAATTTGAGCCTTCTAAGGGTTTTTGCAGGATAAACTTAACCATACCGGGTGCTAGTTTTCTGGGGATTTTTAAGTCAATATTCTCCCTCTCCTAAATGGCCAGAATCTAAAGGGATGGAATACTTTTCAGCAAATCATGCTCTTTTTAATTCTTGAATTCACATCTGTTTTCTTTCCTATTCTTAATTTTATATATCTTGCCTTGAATGTTAATCTTTTCTGAGAAACTGTTGGCAATGCTCACTTATAAGAGTATGAAACAATGCAACAGAAAAAAAAAAAAAAAGAAGAGGCAATGGATTTCTTCTCTACATGCAGCCGGGCTGAAAAGAGGAACACAGAAACATAAGGAAGTGCATGATCAGGAGGTTTTGAGATTGTATACAACTATACTTCATGCAGACAGACCTTCATCAACTGAGATCCTTAAAAGTTACTGTACATGACAATTCTTTATGTGTATTAGCTGGAGAGATTATTGCTGACTGTTGAAAAGCAGAAACTTTTCTTTATTTTCCAAAGCTTTTGGCCCATGCGTCATACACTCATGTCTGGATAAAAACAGTTGGATGAACTATAACAAAAGTGAATCAGAAACAGGCAGGCCTTGCTGGGTTCAAAATTAACTGAGAGACAAATTTAGACAAACCTGAAATCAGTATGGTCAAAGATCTTCTGCACTTTCCATCTTTTAATTGGCCACTTGGACAAGATGGCGTTTCCATATTCAGGAGCCCAGCTCTCGGCAAACACATAATCCATTCCCAGAGCAGCAGCTAGATCGGAGAGGGGCTTCATTGCTTTCTCCTCCTCCGCTTTCACATCTTGCAGGGCCAATACATCAGCGTCCAACTCTTTCAACACTTCAAGTACAGTCCTAGTAATCCCACATCTCCTTTCCTCGACACCATCCCCCATATCTCTCACAAAACTCGCACTTTGTGACTTTGCAGGAGCTTTTCCTTTGAGAATTCTAGCTGAATTGCTACCTAAAGAGCTGCCCTCGTTTTCATCTTCTGCATGGCTCAATTGCCTACTTTTTAGCAATGATATCTCATTATCTGGCAAATTGATGGATACCCTCAACTTGGATTTAGCAAACTTCTGCTGTTTAGTAAGATTATCATCCCCAGTCATGGAACTCGGATGCAGAGGAGACTGCTTTAGTATGCTCCTTGGTCGATCATTTGCAGACTTTGTCCGTAAACTACCTTCTATCGATCTTTTATTCCTCACAGAACCTTCATTTTCATCACCGAAACTCGAAAACCTCACTTCTTGAGGCACTGCAGATGCCATTGAGAACAGGGCAGCATTAAAAGTTGCAACTTTTATCCCTTTCTCCTCTGATTTCGGATGAACTGCAGCAGACCCGTTAATGATGGAATCATGTTTTGTTGTCCCATTTGGAGATATGGAACCCAAGTTTCCGAAGTTCTTGATGACAATTTTTGGCTTGAACCTCCGGCGAACTGGCCACCGGAGACGAGAGCAGAGCCGCCTGAACCTTCTACCGATAATTCTGAGCATTGGGCTTAAAAGGCAAGAGCCGTTGCCGATGATGATAGCATGAGAAAGAGAAGGCTCTTACAAAGCTGTTTCTTTCACAGGCGTAATCATTTTTCCTCCGTCAAACACCCTCGACATACATGAAGATCATCGCTTCATCAGCTTCTAAAATGCTTTGGCTTCTTCCGGGAAATGGGTTGGTGACACTTGGCTGCGAACCAAGGCCGTTGTCTTTATAGATAGATTAAAAAGAGGCCAAGTACTACCTGCTCCGAGTACACACAGCCTTTGACCTTAGCTGGTTATTAGCATTAGTATTATTGATATAAATATAATAAGAGTAGGCGTTTTCGAGAAATAAAATTATAATATGATAGGAAAAGCAATCCACGCCGGCAAGCTGATATACGCTTACACATCTCCCATGCATTCTCAGTCCAGACTGGACCCTGAGTTGTGTGTTTTTCGAGAAAAACAAAAGGAAATTAACATGGATAATACAAGTTATTGGCTAAAAAGAAGCCTAGCTAAGGGACATGAAGAAAGTTGACAGAAATGATACTAAGTTGCAATAACCAAACACAAACAGGGATTCAAGGGTTTTAAGTTGGATTGGATGTATCCATAAATGCAAGAATAGAATAGTCTCTTCTTCTTCTTCTATGTTTGTGAATTGTGGTTCTTGCAACTTCCAAATATCCTCAGTTAATAACATCATAAAGTTTATTAAAGTAGGATGTTTACCAATTAAATATACTTGCTGATTAGGTACATTAATTCAGAGAGACAGATTGACGGTAGCATTAAAAATAAAAGAGTGATGATAGAAAATGGAAAGAGGGGTCCTCTGTCCTGGCAGAGCTCAACTTGCAGATCTATGTTTAGTTGTAGCAACTTACCTTCTTGGGGAATCTCAATTATATAAAATGAGGGGATAATTGTTTAACTAGTATTATCATGTTTCTATGAATATATAATAAGCTGACTGAGATCTTCAATATATTGCAAGATATGAACAACTTCTTTAAATCTCATTAATCTGTGCTAATTGGGGTTTAGTTTGTTAGAATCTATTTTCTGGGCTACAATCAATTGTAATTTTGTTTTATTAAAAACAGACTAATGATATGACCCCTATTAAGATGCCTATGGTCCATTATTATTGTGATCCCTATTGGACTTAAGCCTTTTATATAGTTAGTGTGATTAATGGTGTAGGCCTAACTCTAAGGCCCATGATGGGCAGGCCTTGGGTTAATATTAATGGCTAAGTCCCCACAGCATTCCCTATATATATATACCTATAATCTCTTTATGGTTTGTCCCATTGGTAACTGTAATCACAAAAGAGAAAGAGGATTTGTTGTGGAAGCCTTAGCCATCACCGAATGCTTGAGCGGTGTCTTCATAATTCATTGATCATGTCTTCAACACGTAAGTGTCGGTATTCTTTATCATGTATTGTTATTCTTGATTCTGGTTCTCTTACAAAAACTTCTTAACATGCTCTTTTCTATATTTTCGTTCTTATTGTCAGATTCTGTCAAATGACATGTTTAAGAGCGTAGAACACAGAGTAGTTTCCAATCTTGTTGGGCCTAGAATATCAGTAGTGTGCTTCTTTAAGGGATGCTACTCCAAGCCATTAACCTATCGCCCAATTCAAGAATTAACAACGGAGCACAACTCACCTCGTTACAAAGATTTTATCTCCACTGAATATTTCACCAGATTCCGCTCAAAGCCACTCCATGATATATCTATTCTCAAGTACTACAAAATATGAACCAATAGTGAATGATCTTCTGAGACATCGGAAACTTCGATTGTATTGCGAAACTTCGATTGTATTACGATATATTTGGTTCGATGTTAATTAATAGAATTAGATAGAATAGATCGGAAAATAATAGTTTATAATAGAAAGAAACATAACATATTGAAAATTTGTTCGGGAGGGATGAAATGATTTATAATGAAATGTTGTTTAGAAGATGAATGGAATAGAATGTAATGAATAACTATTATACTCTTATATAACATTCCCACACAACTTAGAACCCAAAATGCACAAACACTCGAATGCTATAGTTTTAAAATAACAAAAATTTGTGATTTACTGAAAAATATATTAAAATTATGGTTGTGACTTGAAAAATATTTTTTTATATTATATATTTTTTATTAACGATTTTTTAATTATTTTATTATTAATTATATAAAATTATTATTATTGATTATTCAATAAATTTTATTATATTAAATATTATTCTATTCTATTTGATTTATATTTAAAAATAAATTATTTATATTTTATTTATATATAAACATATTTGTGACTTATCAAAAACATGTCACGACACTCTGACAAATAATTAAAGAATAAGTTATATGTATATATTTTATTTTTATTAATAAAATTTGTATTATTAATTATATATAATTTATTATTAATTATATAAAATATTATTATGTTGTGTTTTTTGATATTAGGGCAGGGTAAGAAATAATTAGTATTATAAAAAATTATTGAGGATATATTATGTAGTGTATATTTTTTAATTTACGTTTTATTCTAAACTCTCCGAGTTAGAAGTTTATGATTTTGACTGATAGAATGAAATATAACACGAAATCCTACACTTTCATTCCATTTTATTATTAAATGTCTTTTTAAACGAAAGAACTGTGTTATTATCCATCCAATTCTGTTATACAATTCTTAACTAAACAGACCCTTAATTGTTCCAGCACCCTGCCGTACGACAAAGTCGATGGGATGGGAGTTAGGACAAGTTCCTGCAGGAAAACAGATCCTTGGTGTATGTAGTAGTAACTAGTAATCTCAGTCATAAATATTCCCTCTTCTCAAGAGAATTAGTTCATAAGGTTACTTTTGTTGATAACCATAATCCATTAAGTCATAAATTAAAACATTTTGAATGGTTTTCACATAATAGCTTCTTAGTATCTGCTTATTTACCTTACCGAATTTTTACAACACCTACGTATTGAAAGTGATTCACAAAAATGCAATTTTAGTTTTAAAAAAGGTGGTTTCAGGTTAAAAGGTTAAGGAGGCTTTGTTCTACTTCTATATTATTTATTTATATTTTTAGTTTTAGTTTATGTTCTTTTAATCAACAATAAAAACTTGTTTAATTGTCAATGTCAATATAATTATATTTTTATTAATAAAAATTAAATATTAAATAAACTTTAAATACAAATTATTTTTATCAATTATTAAGTGTATTTTATTCATCTCTTAATAATATTTGTTAATAAATAGTAAATTAAAGTGAATTAAATTATAAACTTTATTTATATACTAATATTGGTTTGTTGAAATATATTTATTTAAGGATACTTCATTTTTAAAATACGATTATTAGATAATTATCAAAATTGAAACATTTTTATTTTAACTTTTATTTAATTCTAAAATTGAATATAAATCAAATAAATGAATAAATTATATTATTCATAATTTAATTAATAATTAATTTAAATAATTATATATTATATATTTAGTTATGAACTTATGATAAATTAAAATTCGACAAAAAACAAAAAAAGAAGATAAAAACTAAAATTTATGATTTTCATAAGTTATAAAAATAAAGAGTAATTAAAATCAAAATTATAAATTAAAAAATCAAAATTATAATTTTTTCTTGAATTAAAGAAACAAAAATATAAACACAATAATGAAAACAAATTAATCAATTTCAATAACATTATTTTTACTTTTAAGATTAACATCAAAAATATCAAATTCATAATAACTTGAACAACGATACTAATTTCGTACCATACCGACTAACCCACTGGAAAATGGTACGAAATAATATGTTACGATACTAGCTGGTACTAATGATATTCAAAATACTAGTCATATACTCATTAGTACCGTAACTTTTAAAAAATGGTGGGACTAAAATGTAAATAATAAAAAAAAACCCTCCAGCTTGACACCCAACCTTTGCTCTCTTCTTTTCCTACTTTCTTTTCTCTCTCTCTCTCTCGCATTCATCGTTGCTACCACTCCCTCTCCAACGACGACCAGCACTTCAAGGCAACATTCCAGCACTTCAAGGCAACATTTCAACACCAGCAGTCTTCCATCGACAATCACCACTCTCAAAATCTTGGGCCTCCTCTATGCCAGATTTGAAATAGATTTAGATCTAAACCCGACCCGACCCGACTGGACATTGAATTGAATTTCTGATTTTTTAGGTGTGCTTTTTGCTCTAAACTTTGAAAAATAATTGCATTACAATTGGTTGTTAATATATGTTTTGTGATGTTTAAATTGAAATTCTTAGAAATTGTTAGAAATGAAATTGTCGAAATTTGGAAATGAAAATTACTGAAAATTGAAATTGTTTATGTATGTTTTATGATGTTTGAATTAAAATTCCTCGAACTTGTTGGTATTGGAAATGAAATTCTTAGAAATAAAAATTGTTTATGTATCTTTTGTAATAGCTAAATTGAAAATTGTTTATGTTTATTTTATGATGGCTGAAATTGATAAAAATGAAAATTGATAAATTGTTTATGTATGTTTAGTGATGTTTGAATTGAAATTGTTGGAAATTATTATAAATATAAATTGTTTATGTATATTTTGTAATGGTTTAAATGAAATTATTGGAAATGAAAATTGTTTATGCATATTTTATGATGGTTGAAATTGTTGGAAATAGAAATTATTTACATATGTTTTATTATGTTTGAATTGAAATTGTTTGAAATGAAATTGTAGGAAATTATTAAAAATAAAAATTGTTTATGTATGTTTTGTAATAGTTGAATTGAAATTGCTGAAAATGAAAATTGTTTATGTATATTTTGTGATGGTTGAAATTGTTGGAAATGAGAATTGTTTATGTATCTTTTGTAAATTGTGAATTGTGATAGTTGAAATTGTTGGAAATTAAGTTTTAACAATTTCCTTTATATTTAAGATATCACAATCAAGTTACCCGGTTGGGTCATAATCATATTATTAAGTCCTAAGTCCTGTAAATCTTGTTATATATTATAAGTAAATGACTAAGCCCTAATAATATTCTCATATGTATCAATATTCACAACACTACATAACCTTTATTTATTATAATAATAAGAGTTTATGAAATCAACATAACAAAATGACTTCATACCAAATGAGGAATGTACTATCAAATGCTTCTTTTAGAGAGTATTGCATTGAACATTCAAGTTATTATTATTTTGCAGTCAATATACAATGGGAGTGATATATGTCTGCTCTACATACATAGATTCATTATTTCATTCTTACACCATATATTCAAATTTATCAATCATATATTTCAATATAATTAAAGCTAAAAACTCTTAGTTGGTACAACATATATGTGATGTGCATTGATAAAAATGATCTAGCTTAGGCTCATGTTACATTAGTTCTTAGTACGAGGAACTATACTATTTACTTGTTTTGTAACAATCATTTGAAAGAAAATGAATCATTCGATTAAAGAAGCATTTAGCTACGGTTAAAGAAGATGTGCATCCTTGAAAAAAACTAAGTGATGATGTGAAAAGATAAATGAAAACTTCGATTGAAGAATATCAATACAAGAAAGATGGAAGGGAGATATTGAATTATCAAATTGATTGTGAAAGTTCATTGGTTAGTGTTCATAATGATAGTAGAAATGTTGAAGGTGGCAATAATAGTAGCGGTGTTTTTTCCTAACAAGAAGTGAATATTGCATATGGATCTGATGTTAGGAAAAGAAGGCAAATGACTAATTTTTTTGCATCATGAACAACACCTAGAGCCAGTCTTCAATTCGCAGTGTCATGCAATCAAGAGATGCTACTCACAATGTAGATATAACATTGACTAGATGGTGCTATGATACAAGTGCAACATTCAATGCTTCACAATCTTACTATTATTGGCCTATAATGGATGATATAACCTTTTACAGTTCGGGATACAAAACTTTTTCTATTGATGATTATAGAGGTAAACTTTAAAGTCGCTTGGTTTTTGAGATTAAAAGTTATTTTTGAGAAAGAAGAAATGATTGGGCTATTTATGGATATTCAATCATGTGTGATGGTTGGACAAATAGGAGACATAAGTCTATTATTAATTTTTTGGTTTATTCTGTAAATGGCTCAATGCTTTGTAAGTCTATTGATATATCTGACCTTGTTAGGAATACCAGTACTTTATTTGAGATATTCGATGAAATTGTGAATGAAGTAGGATTAGAAATATTGTTTAGTTCATTACTAACAATAATTTCGCTTATAAAGCGATGGAAAGAAGGTTACAAAATAAGTTTAAATTTGGACTCTTTGTACTCATATTGCATTGACGTAATGCTAAAAAATATAAGAGATATTAAGTATTTTCTTATTATTGATGAGATTATGCAGAAAGCCAAAAAGGAGACTAAGTTCATCTGTAATCGTGCATAAGTGTTGAATTTAATGAGAAATGATTTTATCAATAGTAGCAATTTATGTCGTCGTGTTGTGAAAAGATTTGTAACGAATTTTTTATCACATAAGTGTTTTGTTATGATGAATAAAGAGTTGAGACAGATATTACAAGTAAAAAATGAGTTACATTTCAGTATGTTAGGTTTAATGTTGGGTTGGAAGTTTACATAATTATACTTGAAGATACTGAATTTTGGTCGCAATGCCAATTTGTAATCTGGATTTATGAGCCTTTGTTGAGGGTGTTTTTGACTGAAAGTGATGGAAAGACAACAACAAATTATTTTTTAGATGTCACGGAGAGGGCGAAATAAGCAATTAAGGCCAATATGAAGAATAGGTCTTCTCTGTGCACACCTTATCTTATCATCATCAATGACAAATGAGAAAGACAACTTTACTCTCCATTGTTTGCAGTTAGGGCTTTTTTAAATCTCAATGTTTATTTCAGATTAAGTTTTACAAAGAAAGCTGAAGTTAATAGGAGAATATTATTAACTATTATAATTGTTGTTACTCATGAGATGATGCAAAATCTCTTGAGCACACAAATGGAGCTTTACAAGCAGTCTTCTGGAGATTTTGGGATGTTAAGAGATTAGCTTTTTTTCCCCTTTTTTTACTTGTTGAAAATTAATTATCAGTTTATTTTGTTTATAACATTACTTTTGCTATCTTACAACTTATATTTTCTTAGTGAGATCAATTTAAAACTGATATTTCAAAATTGCAAATGTTTACAATTCGAATTTTAAGTTAATATATGAGTGCAACAGGTTATAAAATGAATTGAAACACATTTGAATTCATCTATTATAAGAAAATGAATAGATTGGAGCACAAGAAATTGAATGAGTTTCGTTTGTTACAATTTAAAGCTTTGTGAAAAGTATGTTATGATCATTATTAATTTAGATATAATTTCTTATATTTTAATAATTAAATTTTATTTTCTAGGACTCTTAATAGAACAAGTAGTTCAGTAGATTCAATTTGTATTAACAATATTGATCTTTTGGCGGATTAACTTTCTGAACAACTAAGTTTGGTATATGTGAGTAACTTGAAAGATAATCTTGAATGGAAAAACATTGAAATGTCATTTGATGCATTGAATTTAAATGATGATAATAATGAGACTCTTATCAATGATAAATATTTTGTACTAAATGATAATTAGGATTAGTGCAATTATAGTGGGTATTTCCCATAGACGATTGAATAAAGTTTCGGGTTTTTGTTTCTCCTTTTCTTTTAATTTTACTTATATTTGATGCATATATAAAATTTTATATATGCAATGTAATTATAAATGTTTTTATTTTAGGTTTCATTTTTATTTGATGTTTCTTCGTCACGAACTCTTGTCGTAAATTTTAATAGCTAGAGAGTTAAGATATTTATTATTCCTTTTATTTGATGTTTTAAAGTAATTATTGTTTGTTACATGATAAAATTATAATAATTTAAATACTTTGTATTATTCTTAATTTTATATTTGTATGATGATTACCTTTTTTATATTAACTACGGTTATTATTTATATGTAAAATATCTGAAAATTATTGTTAATAAAAAATAAATTGTTATTTTTTAAAAAAAAATTATTATGATTTTTTAGACAAGTTGATGTAAAATTATATAGATACGGTAGAATATACTAATAGTTTATTTTGCAATTTTTAAAAAATTTTTGAAACTATTTTATAAGTTAAAAAATTACTTAAAACGATATTTAATATTGATCAATGCTAGTATAGTACCGTACTATAATTCAATATGATACCAAAACTTGGAAAGTATTCGTAACATTGAAATTTAGTATTGGTTAAGACTTGCAATAAATTATAACCATCTACTGTAAAAACTTGCTTAATTTCTTTCTCAACCAGTTACTTTATACTAAACCAAATTACAATAGGATAGATCGGTTTAAAAGCCGTTATCCTCCAAGTTTATGCTTAGAAAGTTGTATTCAAGTTTGAAATCGAATTAAAATAAATTTGAAAGATTAAATCCTCCCTTGAATGTGGTATATACCTTTTTGTATATACGTATATTCAAAGTTCCGCTGACATGATTAAGAAAGAAAAACAATTCTGACCGTGTAATGGCGGCCCCATTAAGGAGGAGAGCTCTCGAATATTTCTTGCAGCATGTAATTCAGGACTTTGAGTTCTTCAAATTTTCACATAAAAGGGTGAGAGATAACGAGTTCTCCACTGATTCGTTTTAGTTTAATTGATTTAAAGTTGTTTAATTTGTTAAATAACTTGCTTGGTCCATATAATTATATTGAGAAACTAGAATATAATTTTCATAACTGAAGGGTAAATAAATAAAAATTTGTAATAAATTTTCAATTATCAAAATTAATTAAATCAAACTGACAATAATTCATGACAACCCAAATTTTAAGCATATCAAATTAGTTTTAATTGACTTTTATGTGCTTGATTTTTGTATTATCAATCATTTTATCATGTAATATTTTAATTAGAAATAAAATACAAATTTAATGCTCACTTTAATTAATTCCGATTATATTAATTCTCTAATATTTTGTTCTTTTAATGATGTTTGAAACTATTTTCAAAATGTTATTTTGTTTGAACAAAAATTTATCAAATTAATATTAATTAAGAATAATAAAATATTTTCTTAATTATTTTTAGATGATGAATTCTTTCTTTCTTAACCATTAACTATGTTCTTATTGTTCATGCCATTAGTAACGAACACTAAATTATATATACTTAGAACATGTTCTAAGTAATATTAAAATATAAAAATTCATACATGAAATATCTTAGAGATATCAATTTAAATAATTACTTATTAAATTATTACAATCATAATTATGAGTACCATTTTGATCCATATCGACCGGATAACGGTACCCATAACATGAGTACTGTCTCAGTTACGAATACCAATTGGTACTTGAAGAAATTAAGTTGTCAATAATTTCGCAGACTACCTAAGATAAATTTTCCAGCATAAATAATTTAGCAATCACAAGAGTGAAACACCAAATAACACACCGACGTTTGGTAACGCAGTTCGGCAAACTTGCCTACGTCTGCTGGGCCCTCACCCAGATTAATCACTTTCACCGTAGTTTACAGAAATTACAAAGATTGATCAACTCCGTAATACCCAATCTATGTAACTAACCCAAAACCTAACTACCTGTGAAAGATCTTCACGCCCAATAACACGACCAACTCGTGTTAACCTCGTCAGAGGATTTTTCAAGCTATATCTACTC
>JANZLF010000009.1:18868441-18880126 GCA_026546835.1 Erythroxylum foetidum
ACTTGTCTATATTTCTGTTTGATGTTATGAAATGAGTAAAGCATTTTGGTTTTTAAAATTCAGTGATTTTGATATTGCGGTTTTATTGTATTAATGCCTTGTGGATTATAGAATTGATCGATCGTAGAGCACCCTTATTGTGGGATACGCGTCAGACGACCCTCGGGCGACCCGGTGCGTACCCTGCGGTAAGGGGGTGCTACAAAAAATGTCTCACCTGCAAATAACAAACAATAAAGTTGTTTTTCCCATCTTTCATTGACGACTATAAAATAAAGTGTGTACAAAGAAGACCTACTTTTTAGATTGACCTTGATTGCTTCCTTCGCCCTCTCTATGACATCATAAAAATATTTTTTTTCTTCTTCTTATCACTATCATTCAGATGAAGTAACCTCTCCAAAGACTCACAAACTTAGATGAAAAATTAAAATTGTGACCAAAATTCATTATCTTCAATTATAATTCTAGAAACCTCTAATCCAGTGTTAGCCCTAGCATGCTGAGATGCAACTCATTTTTCATTTGTAAATATTTGATTAAACTCTTTCTTCATCAGAATAAAACACTAAATTGATAAGAAATTAATTAAAATCTTGTAATAGTAGGATGACCAAATTCCTACCATTGGTGAGATCTTGACTCATTAAATTGAAGCTCATGCATAACTGAAGATGCATCAATACAATGTGCAGCACAAAGAGTTCAATAAAAATAATTATACTTTCTTTGCAATATTCTTCCAACTGCTTTATAAGTGAAATCATTTTGATTAATAAACTTAACAATATTTTTCACCCCAACTTAATGAACAACTTCATCAAATATTTGGAATAAAGTATCAGTATTCCTGAGAAGGCTAGATGCATCAATAGACTTTAAGAACATTGTCCCCTTTGTAAAATAAACCAAAAGGTTAATACTAGGCTCGTGTCTTCTTATTGACCTAAACTTAATATGTCAATTATGAAATAATTGTAAGTGTACAACGTAGTTGTAGCTAGCACCAACAAGTATGGATATATCCTACAAAGACGATGAATATTAATAATTATCGTTGTCCTATTATCTAGTCTACTAAATTGGTTTTGATTTGTATTTAAATAAATTAACAATTAAGCAACTAAAATAAAACATGCAGCAAGATTGAATAGAAAATTAAGAATCACTTAAGAAATTACTGATATCAAAAATTAGTGTTTAGGTTTCAAATCACCCTAAATACCTTAAATCGATTGATCTTTTATCATGCAATTGTTTTATTGATTTATTGGACCGTGGAAAGTCATATGATATGTTAATAACTCACTCTTAAGTCTAAAAACAATTAATTCTAAGGTTATCAACCAAATTATTTACCAATTTGTGAATCCCGCTATTAGTTTTGACCCTGATCTACAGGATGTATATCATCCTATCTTTAGGGTTGCAATCAACTCTTTCCAATTACTGTAGATCTAGTCACACGCAGGATTTCTTAATCTTTGTGGTATGTAATTAAATTATGCCTTAATATTTTGGATCTATTAAAACATATAATTAACACATAATTGAATCACAATATATCAATCTAAACAATTACATTAATAAAAGAATCAAAATATGTTATTGCACAAAACTGGGGTTCATTTAACATAGGCACTAAAAGAATTTAGTTACATATGATAGAACACGAAATCAAACATAAATAGAAAGAAAAAAAATAAAACAATTGGTTCATAATTCTAAATCTCCTTGTTTGTCTCCTATCAAATATTCTTACAAGTTAAAGGTTTGATCTTATATTGTAATGGATTTTTTTTGATGATTTCTTCATGTTTCTACTTTTTTGAATCAAAATTACCCCTTGAGTTGCCTCTGAAAGTCTCTAAACTCACTATATGTCTGTCTCTCCCAATATGCTCTGAATATGTCTTTTTATAGTAATTTTTAGGGTTTTGGGAGATACACAGTCTAATACACCACCATGTGCTAAACCGTGTATAACCCAAAATACCTAGAATTCATAATTTTATATGACTTGAGTGAAGTACACGGGTTAATGCATAACTTTGTATCCCTTGTTTGCTTCAAGTCTTCACTTTATACCGTATTTTCATCTGAATTCTTCTCCGTTTGGTCCATGAAAGCAATTATAACCTATAAACATGCTTGAAGCAAATAAAGTGTCAAATATACAAATAAAGGTATAAAATATCAAGTAAAAGTACATCAAATATGAGGTATAAATATGGTCAATTATGCATCTATCAAACATCCCCACATTTAAGATTTTGGTTGTCCTCAAGCAAGCCATAATCATAAATCTTATAACTTCATTAATCTTGATCTATCCATTTATACTATAAATCATCATATCCTATTGAATCAAATTAACATAAAATTATAGTCAAGTTATCCTAAGCTTAACTTCCTAAGTCAATATTAATAGTAATCATATCAATAGTCAAATTGAAATCAAAAGCACAAACATTTACATTCTCACTAAGATTTCACCCAATGCATTCAGGTGTTTAGGGTTAAGCGTGTTAAAACTCTCAACTAATGCATAGTAAAATCTTACTATAGGCTTGCAATATTATCATATCTCCACAGCTAAATGCCTAAATTTGGGCCAAAATTTTTCTGGTTTGATCAATTTAAGGCCAAACATTTTAACCTGCTTAATTACGGTCTAACTGTTATCGAATCTGCTCAATGTTAGGCTATTTTAGACAAAAATCCGACAGTGTCATACAAGCATCGTTAAGTCGATTTGGAGAGGCTAGATGGATTTCAAAAAAAAAGAAAATTGTTTTATATTTTAACTCAGAACCTTATATCCCCAAATATTCACCCTCTTTCTCTCAAAAACTTAGCAAAAGGGGTTCTCTAATTTGGCGTCTTGCCTCCTTCACGCATCATCATTACCGATCACTTCAATCCCTCTTGTTGATTGACTTTCCAATCCTTTGGAATAAATGTTCTCTTCACCAATTGCCAATATGTGCACTTTCAGCTGAAGCCCTCTTCTTTGGTGGTCAGCCTTCTATTTTACTTCTCTGCTTCACTTTTCTTTATTCTTCCTTTTTGCATGTTCATATAACATTGAGTTTTACTTACAGATTCGTCTCACGAAAGATGTTTGACTACGAAGTCATTTCTATTTTTGATTCATGAGGTATATGTTTTATACTTTTGTTTAATTTATTCCTTTTTTTGGTTTAGTCTATTGTTTGGCATTTTTTAATGGAATTGTATTGATTTTGAGTGACAGCTCGACAAAAATGCTCTTAAACTCCATAGCCGAGGGTTTGCTACTCCAACTAGTAAAGCTATTAAAGTCCACAAAAGTCAAGAGGAGAACTTCTGCTATTATTCCTACTCTTCTTATGACTCCTATTATGGATTCTTACAAAAACTCAAAATGATCCTTAATGTAACAGAAGTTGTAAAACTTGGAAACTTAAGTTAGACTATTGATATTTTAGATTAAAAAATAGCAAAAATTCTTACAGGTGATGATCTTTGTGTTAGCCCTGATATCTTTTATGGTCTTCCTTTTGATGAAACTGAATGGTTTCTTTTTGGCTCTTGCCTCATTTCAATTATAGGTGCCAATCACGTTATCATACGAATAGTATCACTATGTGGAACATTGCGATTACACATAATAGTTACATTGAATATACAAGCTGATTCCATGGAAACTTGAACACACAGAATGTCATTTATTGTTGTTGTTTGCAGAAAAAAAAATTTGTAAGATGCAAACCTTTAACCACACCCCATTGTACAACATTAATAACCGAAATCAACTTCTAGACTTGAAATTTGCATTGTAGATAATGGTTGTAAGAATTGTTTAAGAAACTTTCATTTGTACTAATTCTCATAATACAGAAAAATAAAACAGAAAACTTGTATGATCAAGTTAAGTGGCATCTTTTGTAAAATACATTAGTTCCTGCACCTTAAGAGAGACGATAACTCTTTTTTCAAGGTGCAAGTACTACTTTTCTTCTAAACTCACCAAAACTTTATGCAACTTATGGAAAGCAAAGAAAACAAAAACCTCTCTTTACTTAAGTTTCTACTTAAGTGATTAGTGTAGAATTATAAAATGTCATAAACATTAAATACATGTCTATAGAAAGATTGTTAACTATGTAGAGATGTTTATAACAAAATCTAAAACTTCTTGGAGTTCTTCAATCTTATATCTGGTGTGTTCAATGTATACAATAGCCAAAATGCTTTGGTTCTCCCAATATTCCTGTAGCACCCCACTCCCGCAAAGACCCGAACCAGACATTGTGAGTGATATCCGAGTCCGTGCCTCGCGAGAGTGGCGTGCTAAAGCACTCAATCATTTAGAAATCGATATAAAAAAATTTTGAATCACAAACACAATATGCAGAAATCGATACTCAATTTAGGCCCACATTCATTCATAAACATTTTTAATTAACACAAAACCATAAACAAAATTTTCAATAGCCATTTGGGCTCTTTCATAAATACAAAACACTTGAGTCATTTAGGAATACAAATTTATACAAAAAGTTGTGGAAAATATAATTCAATACAAAATAAAAAATCCAATGCAGACGCGAACTGATCCCAACCTCTATCTTTCACTTGAATGTTGTAGGTATACACCCGTTGGCCTAATGAGGTATTTTTCAAATCCTAAAAAATAATTACAAATTTTGGGTGAGTATTGCGAACTCAATGAGTGACCATCATCGATGGCTCGTCAAGTCACATAACACATAATTCACAATATTTCATATCCAATACAATTTAATCATTCATATTATGCATATGTAGTGCACATGAGACCTACTTTCCATTGTTACTTTGTTGTGATCGAGTGCCTAACTGTCCCATATAGGGCTTATTAAACGTTGAGCCTGAGGCTCTGAATCACTTTTGAGCTCGAAACTCTTTTTTACTCGTTGAGCTTTAAGCTCTGATCGGTCGGTACTCTAGTCACAACTGTCATTATATTTCATGCATTCATGCAATAGAATGCATCAATCACATTCACATGATCCTATTCAATCACATTCCCATATCATTGAACCTTAGTCTGGCATTCAACATATAGTTAAGAATTCACACTTTTACTTGGATGCAATTACATAATCAGAAAACACTTAACAAACACTTCAATACACTTAATTCATCCAATTCAAATTCACAAAATCATTCAATAGTCAAACACTACAAGAATTCAATTAACAATCAATGAAGTGGGACCATCTCATTCTACTCACAGTACACTCCAAAAATAGCATTTGTTTCCAAATTCTGGATACGCCTATATGCAGATGTTGAACTTGCACAACACAATTTATGCAATACACAACTCACACCCGTTACAAAACTCATTTATTCCCAAATAACTATATGGGCTATGTATAATGCATGCTTAATGACAATCCCAGGTATATGTTCTAGAACCCATATTATGCTTATTCCCATTTCATAATCCATATGTGTCTAATTTAACTTAAATTTACACTTCATTTGTACATGATCTTTCTAAATATTCCTTTCAATATTTACCCTTTGCTTGTGTCTAGCTTATTCATAAGCTTACACCTCAAGAACACTTGGTCACTTTATATCATAACTCAATTTCTTGTCATCTCTTTTCTAACCTCATATGATCCCAAAATATCCAATTCTCATTCACAATTAATCACTTAATACATATTACTCAACTTCCTTGAACATAACTACAATCATATAAACATCTTCATTCCCATTTTATTCATGCATTTGATACTTTGATTTCATCCATTCGTTCACTAAGTTTTAACCTCCATTTTTTGCTTTAAACATATCATACATTAGTCACATAAACCAAGGATCACTCTAGGTTTACTTTAGGACCCATTTAAGCCTCAATTATGGTCATTTGACTCATGAATGTCCGTTAGGCAGACGTCCATGTCCGTTAAACTGACTTTTATGGTCACTTATAGAAACTAGAAAATTTGACCCTTTAGACATCAAAATCTCTTCACAATGTCATAAAGTTGTAGCACTTGAAGTCTTCTTTAAAACCATACCTAAATGACCTCAATCCAAGTTCTAAAGAAAAAGTTATGCCTCTTGTACCAAAGTATGTCCAATTGCTTTCTATGATTTCCAGATTTTTAACTCTTTACTTACAACATTCAATTTATCATGCTTAGTCTATCATTTCTAATTCAATAGTCATCATTTATCCATTTTTCTAACTCCATTTCAACTCAACATCATCCATAACCAACTTATAGCCCATAATTGATCATAAACACTAATAATAGAACATGCACATATATGTGCATTCATCATCAATTTTCTGCACATATTCAACTTCATTTCCACTTTCATTTCATGTCTAACTATCACCTTGATCCTTCACATTTCAAGACACCACACTAATCCCTTTCTTTAGCTTTATATTCATTGTACATCATCATAAAAACACCCAAATAGATTCACATTAGTTCACCAAGAAAACTGAACAAAAACCATAAGTATCCAGTTTTCTACACTTTTTCCTACACCCAGTACTAAACTTCAAGTCAAAATTGGAAACCCTTAAAGGCAGAATTTGAAATCAATGTCTCCATACAAAATGTAGCCTATGTCTCTAATTTAATCCAAATCAAAGATCATCTCATTTGGATAACTACAGAATAAGTTATGGCTAAACAAACAGAAGCTTAATCAGTGGAAGTGTGATAGCTAACATTTTCCCAACACACTTAAAACACCATTTACTCAATTAATCCAACATTCTATCATTCCATAATCTATTATCCATCAAAAAAACCAAGGTAATACATGAATCTACCTACATTATTCATTCAGGTTTTTAGCATGAACCCATCCTCATATCATGAACATTTAACCTCTAACTATCATTAACTCATGTTTCATTCATCAATTCAAAAAGTGGGATGTTTATACTTCCTTGATTTACCCAAAGCTTCTTCAATCACCATGAAACCCTAGCTCTCTAACATAGACGATCATTACAAATGGAGGTGGAGTAGTTAAGGTTTCTTTAGAAACAAGAAGAAGATAGTAAGTATTTAAGTGGATAGGAATGAAAGAAGGCAAGGTTCAACTTTGAGGCTTGGGTAATGGGTTTCATTATTAAGGAGAGAAAGATGAAGAAAACGAAGAAGATGGAGATGAGAGAAACATTATCGTATATAGCAAGTGAAGACCCAAAACATGGTTTTTCACTTAGTAAAGTCGTAAATCAACATGTGGTGTGGCAAGTGACATCACTTCCCCATGGTTCCATTTGGTCCACTTTAATGATTCGTCCATTTTTTCTCCAATTTTTACTCCAATTGTCTCCCAATGTTCAATGACATAAGTCATTTATAAAAATTTTCGTTCCCATTTGACCCTTATTTCTACTACTATTCATCAATTGTTCTACCACTTGGCATTTTTCCTAGTCCAAAAATACCCTTAAATTCTAGAAATTTTCTAAATTTTAAAAAAATTATAATTCACTACTTATACACTCCAACTTAATTGATAACATATATAATTCACAATTCCTAATATAATCACATTTATAGATCAATCATACCTAAAAAATGTCAAATTTGTAACACCTCGCCCCCATATTAAGGGTTAGAACCTAGATTTCAAATGGAGAGAATAGCAATGTGAGAGTTAGGAAAAAAAATTTGCATTTCATGCCCAGCAGCATGTCAGCATACATGTATGTGAATTTGAAACTTTGCACATACAAAACTAAGTATACATGCATTCATTGACAACTTCCAAGTATGATTATTTTTAAATGTAATTTTATTGAAAATGAGAAGTAGAGGGAGTTGAAAGAGTGATCTTAGTATGAGTTGTGATAAGGAAAGATGTGGAAACAAAAATGGTGGTTGATCTGGAAAATGTTCACTGAGTGTGCTTTGGTCTATCAACCATAACTTTTTCTCTAGTTATCCAAATAAGAATATTCTTTGTTTGGATTAAATTAGAAACATATAGATACATTTTTTATGAAGATTTCAAATTTCATTTCTGTCTCTAAGAGTTTCAAAATTTTTCATGAATTGAGAATTGAGTGTAGTACATTGGTGGATGAATGTAAAATTCATCTTCAGAGTTTAAGGGAAAATTTGGGATTGCTCTAGATCCATTTTGGCAAAGTTACCTTCTTAAGAGTTGTATATTTTTCTATTATCTTTCCAACGGTATATAGTATGAGAATTTTAGACATTGGAGTCAAAAGTTATACTAATTGTAAATCATCTTTTGTGTTACTGTTCATAAACTTTTTCTGAGTTACTATTCATCTTATATCTTCTATTTCATTTTTTATCTTTCAGGAGAAATAATTTGTCTTCTAGGTCTTCATGAAAGTTATATATCTTTAAGTCCTCTTTCAAAGCATCCAAAAAACACCTAAATCCAATATATTTAGAGAAATTTATGCTAATTGTAAAACATCTTCTGTGTTACTGTTCATAAACTTCTTCTGGGTTACTGTTCATCTTATATCTTCTGTTCCATTTTTGATCCTTCAAAAGATAGAATTTGTCTCATAGATCTTCATAAAAGTTGTATATCTTTAAGTCCTCTTTCGAACCATCTAAATAACACCTAAATCTAATATCTTTAGAGAAAGTTATGCCAATTGTAAAACATCTTCTGTGTTATTGTTCATAAACTTCTTATGGGTTACTGTTCATCTTATATCTTCTGTTCTATTTTTTATCCTTCAGAAGATAGAATTTGTCTTTGAGGTCTGCATTAAAGTTGTAGCTATTAAAGTATTTTTTCAAACCATTTAAATAACACCTAAATTTGATATCTTTAGAGAAAGTTATGCTAATCGTAAAACATCTTATGTGTTACTGTTCATAAACTTCTTCTGGGTTACTATTCATCTTATATCTTCTGTTCCATTTTTTATCCTTCAAAAGATAGGTTTTATCCTTGAGGTCTTCATGAAAGTTGTATTGCTTGAAGTTATATTTCAAACCATCTAAATAACCTAAATTTGATATCTCTATAGAAAGTTGTGCCTATTGACCCACGATAGGTTCAATTTGATTGAGGATAAAATCAGATTGGATTATTTTGGCCATAACTTCTTCTCTAGAAACTCAAATGACTTGATTCTTGAACCATTGGACTCGTAAAACATTTTTATACATGTCACCAAAAATAATAGCCATATGAAATGAAGTGAGAGAGATTGAGTGAAAAATGTGATACGGATACAGTGTGTGTGTTCTTAAATACTATGCATTGTTGTTATTCCACTAAACATACTTCAGTATTTTGGTGATTTCTAGATCGGTAGAGCTCCAAATGAAATGATTTCTGATTTTTGGTAAACTAAAGACATGGAGCTACAAATGGTATGAATAAATTGGAATCCAATTCAGTTTCTAAGATGTTTAAATTTTGGACAAAATTTGTGCATAGTATAATGATTTGGAAAAGAAAAGTCCAAAAAAATGTTTGACGTATATCTTTTCAATCACTGAACCGAATTGAATAATTTTGGTGTCATTAGAAACTTAAGACAATAGGGGACATCTTCTGGAAGAAAGTGTTATGTTAGAATGTTCAAGGGTATTGTTCACAAGACACTTAAGTATGAAAGACATAAGGCACAATTGGAAGGGCAAATGGGACAATTCTCAATCATTAAAGTCATAATTGGCAGAAGAAGTGTTGTCTTGCTTATAAATGAAGAAAAAAAAGTGAATGGAAGGATAAGCAGAAGAGAACAACAAAAATGAGAGAGAAAGAGAAAGAGAGTTTGGTGGTTTAAGAGAAAAGAATAGAGTGGGTTAGGGTTTAATTCTTCTTAGTCTAGGTTAGGGTTTAATTCTTCTTAGTCTTTAAGAAGATTTTGAAGCTGTCCAAGAAAAAAAAGGAAAGAGGAAGAAAAGAGCTTCCATTTGAGCTAAAGATCTCTTCATTTGGTGAGGAATCAAGGTAAGATCATTTTAAATTTTTTAGATTTTTGGAAGGATTCTAGTTCATGCAGTTTAGGAAATGCTTAGGTTTAAGTATTCTAGAATCAATTTTAGTGATTTTGCATTATGGGATTTTCAATTGAATTCCTATTGGATGAGAATTTGAATATTTTGAGATCATATGAAGTTAGAAAAGAGATGACGAGAAATTGAGTTATGATATAAAGTAACCAAGCATTCTTGAGGTGTAAGCTTATAAATAAGCAAGACACATGCAAAGGGTAAAGATTGAAAGAAGAATTTAGAAAGATTATGTACAAATGAAGTGTAAAGAGAAGTTAAATTAGACACATATGAATTATGAAATGGGAATAAGCATAATATATTTTCTAGAACATATTCTTGGGATTGTCATTGAGCATGCATTGTACATAGTTTATTTATACAATTGGGTATAAATAAATGTTTATGCATATGCAATTATTGATGAGTGTGCAATGTGTGTCTTGCATAAATGGGTTGTGCAGGTCAAGTGTCGTATTCAGACGTTCCCAGAATTTGAAAAAAAAAGCTAATCTGGAGCATAATGTGAGTAAACCGAGATGGACTCACTTTATTATTTGTTATTTGAAATTTTGTTTTATATGACTATTGAATGATTATATAGATGTGATTGCTTATGTTGGTTTCCGGACAGAAGGTCCGATAATTGTGATGTTTGATTTGGATATTGAAGTGCTACTTGAATGTGAATTGGATGAACTATGTGTTCTTAAGGTAACTGTTAAACGTGTTCTAAATGTACATTTGTATAGGAATGAAAGTGTAAATTCTCAATTAAATGTTGAATGCCGGACTACGGTCCGATAATATGTGTATGATTGAATGGGATCATGCAAATGTGATTGATGCATTCCATTTCATGATTGTACGAAACATAATGGAGTTGTGACCAGAGTAGCCACCGATCAGAGCTTAAAGCTCAACAAGTAAAAATGAGCTTCGAGCCCAAAAATGAATCAGAGCCTTAGGCTCAACGTTTAATGAGCCTTGTATCCCCCAAGCAGATAAGGGACAGTTATCAATGAGCCCTATATAGGACAGTTTAGGCACTCGATCACAACAAAGTAACAAAGGAAAAGTGAGTCTCATACACATTGCATATGTATAATATGAATGATTAAATGGTAATGAGTGCAAAAATCTGAAATGTTGTGAATGTGATTGTGTGTTATGTTGTTGGAACCTGTCTCAGAGGCCCAACATTCGAAAGCACACAAGCATGGAAGGCCCAAAACTGACACAAACCGACCACAAATTGGGGGACTAGCAATAGGAATAACAGATCGGCTTCTTAAGGACATTTATTCCTCATGGTATAACAATTCCAACGCCACTGGAAATGCTCAATTTGGATTTGAAATGAAGGAGTTATGGTTAAAATACTATCTAAACAAAACAGTGAAAACTGACCCTCTACCGACTTCGTGTCAGAATTTGAAAACTTTAGAGGCTAAATCGTCGATTAGTTCCTTTATAAAACTTGTAGGTTTATGTCTATAGTTTAATTTAAAATAAGAATTGCTTCAATCGGAGCTCTATAGCTCAAGATATCTCAAAATTAGTAAAGTATGTTCAGACTTGATCAGCCAACCTCCACACTTTGTTTCAAACCACCTTTTTCAATTTAAAAGCAATACTGGTAAATCAGGTGTAGAAAGATAGAAAA
>JANZLF010000009.1:18880226-18892652 GCA_026546835.1 Erythroxylum foetidum
CGCAGCCCGGATCGTGCATGCTCGTGTGGATACCGGTAGAGGGCATTAGCGATTTGCAGTGTCTTGGAATCCAAAAAAGAAAAGAAGCAATCCACCCACGAAAATAAGGTATTTTCATTAATCCTCGTGTTTTCGATTATACATGATGTTTTTGTATGGTCTTTTCCGCAGCGTATTCTGAATACTCGGACCATACGCGATCCAACAGTATACTCCCGTTGGCCTAACGGGGTATTCTTCAGATCTGAAAAATAATTACAAATTTTGGGTGAATTTTGTGAACTCAATGAGTCACTATCATCGATAGCTCACCCAGTCACATAACACATAAATTCATATATTGCACATCAGTTCACATTTCACATTCAATGAATATCGATCTTATAATGCTATATGCATAAGACTTACATTCGTTCTTATTGTTGTGACTGAGTGCCTATCACACATTTATACAAATATTGATCCATAGGGTTCAGTCAGAAAAGAATTATAGAGCATAGCTCTATGTACAGAACACATGTCACGGAGCAAAGCTCTACGTGCAGAATCAAAAATCACAGAACAAGGCTCTACGTGGAAGCACTTCATATTAGCAACTCAAGTCACAATGCCTTTATCTGAACATGCATTTTATGAAATGCATCAATCACATTTGCACATATCATCGGACCGTAGTTCGGCATTCAACATTAAGTTGAGAATCAATCTTTCATTCATATGCAAATGCACATTCAAAAACACACTTGTCATCGGATCGTGGTCCGACCTTTAGAAATCACATTATGCATACTTATTTCAGCTCATTCACATACAATGGGCACTTCAATAATTCTTTCATACAATACATTCATCGGACCTCCTGTTCGAAAATCAACACAGTCAAACACTTTCACATAATCATTCAGAAATCAATCAATATCAAAAAGTCGAATAAAGCAAACAGTAGAATGAGACCATCAAGGTCTATTCACAGTACGCTTCGACATAGCATTTGCTTCCAATTTCTGGATACGTCTGCATGCGGACACTTGACCTGCATAACCTATTTATGTAATACACAATTCACACACGTTACAAAACTCATTTATGCACAAATAGCTATATGACTATGTAAAATTCATGCTCAGTGACAATTCCGGTTACCTTACCAACTTCCCAGCTTAATCAAAATCTATCATTTTTCATAATCATCAAAAGCAGAAACATTCATTACATACATTCATCTCATTTTCTGCATTGCTACACTTTCATTCACTTCACCTTTTTTTTTCCTAGCTATCACTTAAATCTTTCTTTCTCAACTCTAAACATCATCATACACTTTTTCATTGATCTTCTGACTCTAAAATCATTTCTACAATTTCTTATAACATTTAATCATTAAATCCAAAGGAAATCATATATATGGCATATTCAAAATCTCCTCACTCATTTTCCAGCAATTACGAATATCACTATTCTTAACCATTTAGCAGTGAACTAATGATGCATGCTTCATTTCATGCAAAACTACGTAATCATAATAAGCTTACTTGTTTGAAGCTCCAAAACCTGCAACCATCACAAAGCCCTAACATTTTCAAGTTACGTAAACCCTAGTTTCTCATGCAACCCACGTACCTCATCTTGAAAGTTGACAGGGGGTTTCGTTTTTTCTTGGAATAGAAGAAAGAAATATCATAGTGGAAGTGATGACAACAGAGAAAAACAAAGTTTAACTTCGGGGAATATTTAATGAAAAGCTCTGGGTTGGAGGAGCTCTAGAGAAAGAAGCTTTAAGAGAAAGAAATAAAGGTAAGTACCGTGACTTCTCCTTCAAGGTTATTTAAATCTCTACTTTAACTAGGAAACCTGTCCAATTCTTAGCCACTTATCCATTTCTAGATCTTTCCATTGACATCAAAATCACTTAATTTAGTGTAGTACTTCAGAAGATGTGCCTCAGATATTTTCGGATTGTCATATTCATTTCAGATGGTTATGATTTTTAGGTGGAGATGTAGGGTAATGTCTTACGAGTCCAATGGTTCAAGAGTCAATTCATTTGGACTCCTATAGAAGAAGTTATGGCCAGGCGAAGAAAGATAGAAGAAGTAAAAACCTAGAAGAAGACATGTCAACAAAACACAGAAGAAGACGCATCAGCAAAACAAAAAAGAAGTGAAACCCAGAAGGAACAAAACCCAAAAGAAGACACGTCAACAAAACATAGAAGAAGATGCGTCAACAAAACATAGAAGAATCAAAAATTAGAAGGAGAAAAACACAGAAGATATAAAAGGCAGACGATACAAAACACAAAATATACAAAAAGCAGACGATACAAAATACAGAAGAAACGAACAAAACACAGAAGAAGCAAAACTAAGAAGAAGCGAAACTCGAAAAGAACAAAACATAGAAGAAGTTCATGAATAGAAACATAGAAGAAGTTCATGAACAGTAACACATAAGAAGTTCATGAACATAAACACAGAAGAAGTTCATGAACAGTAACACAGAAGAAGTTCATGAACAGAAACAAAGAAGAAGTTCATGAACAGTAACACAGAAGAAGTTTATGAACAGAAACAAAGAAGTTCATGGATAGTAACACATAAGAAGTTCATGAACAGAAACACAGAAGTAGTTCATGAACAGTAACATAGAAGGAGTTCATGAACATAGACTATACAAAACACAGAAGAAAATGATGTCATCAATGACATCATCACAAAAGAAACAAAATATAAAAGAAGCGAAAAGGCAAAAGATAGCAAAACTCAGACGACACAAAACACAAAAGAAGATGACATCATCAATGACGTCATCACAGAAAAAACAAAATACAGAAGAAGCGAAAAGGCAGAAGATAGAAAAACTCAGACGATACAAAACATAAAAAAAGATGACGTCATCAATGAAGTCATCACAAAAGAAGCAAAATACAAAAGAAGAAAAAAGGTAGAAGATAGCAAAACTCAGACGATACAAAACATTGAAGCAAAATACAAAAGAAGTGAAAAGGTAGAAGATAACAAAACTCAGATGATATAAAACACAGAAGAAGATGACTTCATCGATGACGTCATCACAGAAGAAGCAAAACATAAAAGAAACGAAAAGACAGAAGATAGCAAAACTCAGATGATACAAAACACAGAAGAAGATGACATCATCAATGACATCATCACAAAAGAAACAAAATACAAAAGAAGCGAAAAGGCAGAAGATAGCAAAACTCAGACGATACAAAACACAGAAGAAGATGATGTCATCATAGAAGAAGCAAAATATAAAAAAAAAACATCTTCTCTTACAAGGACCCTGACTTTCAACTCAGACGTCCAAAATTTCTACACTATATGACGGTGGAAAGAAAAAAAAATTCCTACAACTTCTGAAAAGACAAATTTCTCTAATCAAGCCTAGATTAATCTAGATTTTCCCTCGAATACAGAACATGAATTTTCTACATTCATTAAATGTACTACACCCAAATTCTCAACTTTATGACAAACTTTGAGATTCTTAAAGACCGAATTTAAATTCAATGTCTTCATAAGAAATGTAGCCATAGGTTCCTAGTTTAATCCCAATCCAGAATCATCACGTCTAGATAACTAGAGAACAAGTTATGGCTAACAAACCAAAACACACTCAGTGAACATTTCCATATCACTCTTTCAACTCCCTCAACTTCTCATTTTCAATAAAATCACATTAAAAAACAATCATATCCGGAAGTTGTCAATGGATGCATGTACAATTATTTTTATGTGCAGGAACATTTACTATTTAATAAGTATGTGTATGCTATATTATGCATGAGCATAGAACGTGTTTCCTATTTCCTCAACACTTTCTCTCATCTATTAATTTTGCCTTTACTAGGGTAACAGGATGTTACAATATGAGACCACTTAGATTTTTAAATATGTTGGCAATGGATATAAATTATAACCCTAAATCATATTTAGGATTAGATAAATTAAACATCTTTAATTTATCTTTAATTTATAAGTTACAGAGGGAACTTTTAATAAAAGCTTAGTTTACTACATATACTTCACAAGCATATGTCCTCGTGAACAGATCCATCAAGCCATTCCACTAGCAACTGTTGACCACTACTATTCTTTATAATTGAAATTTTTTGTAAGGCCAAGTAGAATTCAATCATCTCAATATTGTATTGCGAAAATATGCCAACAAAGAGCATCTAAGTCCGGTAATATGACATTTTAAACTTGTTTATGATGGTTAAGCATAAAATGGAATCCTCATATGTACAACATGGAAAATTAATGATTATTGAGACACGCTATCAAGAGACTATTTGATCCACATTGAAGACTAAGCATATAGGTAAAGACTAATAGAATACGTGGAATAATGCACTTCTCACCATTTGGAAATGTGATACAAAACCACAGGAGAAAATGAATAAACAGAAGGTAATTACATACACTATCTTAGATATCCCTAGTTTGAGCATACAACAGGTTAAGATAAATCGAGCATGAACATGTTGAAGAGAACTATAAATCTAAGGCTGTGACAAGAAATGATGGTGTCTTCACTGATGCAGATTGTCATCCAAGATTGATAATCACTATGAAATCTACTTAACCACAAACTCTCTCCAAGAACAAAGGAATTTGAAAATAGAAAAATGAAGAGAAAAGTTACCATTAAAAACAGAACTATCAGTTACTTACGGAGCATTCAATGAGAATCTCCAACAACAAGTCAACATTGTCTTCACCTAGATTTAAGAGAAGATACATGAAAAGTTTTTGCATTACATGATATTTTATCCCTAAAAGAGTAAAATCTTGAGCAACATAAAGTATATTCACAGTAATGTAGATCACATGGAAAATGCAACATCATCACTATAATAATTGAACTTTACTCATGTTTGGCCAAGTCTAACCCCATATGATCGTGTGCATCTAACCCACTTACAAACTGTGTACCCCAGTCATGTTGATGTCTCTGCATTACATACCATTTTCCTTAATCACTTTATCAACAAGTGATGCAGAGTAACCCATCTCAGTAAAGAAACTTAAATTGCTTCACGATGAACTTGCACCGTTATTCGCAAATATGGAAAGAAAAAATTATAACTTGAAGAAAAACAAAAGGACCTCCAGTAGTAACATAGGCAACAGTCCCAGGAGTGAAAGTGACACCAACTCCATTGTTTCCAGCCCTCAATTCTATAATCACCAGATACTCTCCAAGTCCATCCGAAGCAACCACTGCATAACCATCTAGCTAACTAATCCTCCATTATTGCTTATTATATAGCAAGTAGCAACCAATGACCATTATTCTATTATAGGGACCCAGAACCAATGATTAAAGTACAAAAAAACTTCAGAAAGAATCGGGATCCCAAAAGGCTAGCTTCACAATAACTTTTGAACAGAAAATTTCTATTTGTAAACTTATTTTCTAGATGCTACTTCTGTAGAAATATCACATCTTTCTTTCCCCTTTCTAAAAAATGGAATTGCGTTTGCAAAGAAGCTAAATCACGTAATAGATGCCACTGAGCTTTCTTTCAACTAGAGATCCCATTCAACCCCACCATCAGTTTATTAGATTAAATAGCAGAACTTGTTTACTTTCTCGTTATCCTTCTACTTAGTTGCCTTGATTTCAAGTAAGCATACAATGGAATCCATTCCTGTAAGCTTTGTAAAACCGTACATCTACACGTTTGATATAGACAATGAATTCAAGTTCAATCCAATTCATAAAACAATCCAACTGTAGCAAATTTGATGAAGAAAGCAGATGTAACACCGTAAAAAGGAAATATAAACTTTACCCAGATACAGAGAAAGTTCAAATCGACTACGCAACTCAGATAGCAACTGGGACTGCACCCACAAATCTCTGAATATATAACTAATTAACTAGGACACTTAAGACGAAGCTTTGAGATTTTAGAGGTCAAATGTTGGGTTTTTAACTAGTCCCAATCATTTATATATTTGAGTTTAATATTTAAACATTTATACTAATGTGCTTGTTGAATATGATGCGTCGTTTATGTAAAACGTTCATAAGGATCTAGGTCTTCAAAGAGAGGTAGAGACATTAGTTGTTAGGTGAGAGTCGACTAGTTTAGGAAAAGAAAAGTAGCATGGTGTAGAGAAATATGCAATTATATGGATTAAAAAATTGAAGAAAAAAGGAAGGAAGAAAATTACCGGCGCTCAATTTATTTAGCGTCTGCCATGGTTTTTCATGGCTAGTTCATCCTAATCCTCTGATTCAATGGCAATAGCAGGAGCTTGGGTTTTCATAGGGGAGTTTAAGTTGCATTTATCTTTTGCCCATTTAATTATTTAGTGGTTCCTAGGCCTTAGGATAACTATTTAATTATTTGGAGTTGTGTATAGATTATATCTTTGAATTGGAAGATTCATATGGTTGTCTTATTGTTTAGCAACTGATATTGTGCTAATTTTGGTTCAATTTCATTACTTTGTTTTGGGTTAAGACTTTATATTGAGATTTTACTGAATATTTGGTGATTATTCAAGGTGGCTTGAATGATTGGATTATTATATCAGTTGCTGGTGTTAATTCTATTTTCTGAATTATCGAGTAAAAATCGAGTATCGGTTTTAGTGTCCATGGTTCTATTTTACTATTCTGATGGCAATTAATAGATTAAGATTTTGGAAAATATTTTTTGTAACAATTTGAGGTGGCTCAGTTGTTGGATTAAAATCTTGATTATAACTCTTGATTCATTTGCTTTAACTCCAATATCTGTTTGAGTGATGATTGCCTGCGTTATTAAACTGGAGGGTTGCATTTATCATTGCTAATCACTTGTGTTTTTCTTCTTTTTACATTCACTCACTACCATTTCATATCACTCATTTTAGATTTAAAATACCAAAAACAAGTCCTTTACGTTTATTCTAATATATTGTAATTTTAGTGGTAATTGATCAAATCACACCCCATTCTATAGTTTAGGCTGCATTGCATTTAGTTACTTTGGAATTTAATTTCATTTTTTTGGTTCCTAAAAGAGAATGACCCGAGGTTGCACTACATGCAATCTTTGTTTAAATTTTGAAGTAACCCTAAAGCAACATCATATTTAAGGTTATTTCAAGTGTCACCTAGCAACTAAGTGTCAGTAATGTTTGGCTGGAATTTTTGTGTTGAACCTGTATTGTCTAGTTCATTTCCATTTGCATTTTGCATTTTCTTGGGTAGATAAAAGTTTTGGGTTACTCTTTGACTTGGTTGCTATCTATTGGATTACATTACTCCTGTTTGCTTAATTATAGCCTACTCGGTTGCTTTCTTGGGTGTAGGAGTCTATTCTTTAAGTCAAGTTTTGGAAAATTTGCTCTTGTGCATTTTGGTGGAGTTTTGTACATTCTTTGATTAATTGTGCATATTACAGGTTTTCACACTCTTTCATACACTATAAATATCATCATCCATTATAGCACCCCACTCTCACAAGACCCGAACCTGACATCGATGGGTGATATCCGAGCCCGTACCCCATGACGGTGGCATGCTAAAATACTCAATCATTTAGAAATCGGTATAACTTTTTTTTGAAATAACGACAATCACAATATACGGAAATCGATACTCAATTTGGGCCCACATTCATTCATAAATATTTTCAATTAACACAAAACCATCAACAAAATTTTCAATAGCCATTTGGGCCCTTTCACAAATACAAAACACTTGATTCATTTCGGAATACAAATTTATACAAAAAGTTACGAAATATACAATTCAATACAAAATAGAGAAATGCAATGCAGACGCGAACTGATCCCAACCTCTATCCTTCACTTGAATGCTATAAGTATACTCTCGTTGGCCAAACGGGGCATTCTTCAGATCTTCAAAAATAATTGCAAATTTTGGGTGAGTTTTGCGAATCAATGAGTGACCATCATCGATGGCTCACCCAGTCACATAACACATAATTCACAATATTTCATATCCAATATAATTTAGTCATTCATATTATGCATATGCAGTGCACATGAGACCCACTTTTCATTGTTACTTTGTTGTGACCGAGTTCCTAACTCTCCCATATAGGGCTCATTGATAAATGTATCATATAGGGCTCATTAATAACTATCTCATATAGGGCTCATTAAACGTTGAGCCTGAGGCTCTGAATCACTTTTGAGCTCGAAGCTCTTTTTCACTCATTGAGCTTTAAGCTCTAATCGGTGGCTACTATAGTAATAACTGTCATTATATTTCACGCATTCATGCAATGGAATGCATCAATCACATTCACATGATCCCATTCAATCACATTCCCATATCATTGAACCTTAGTCCGACATTCCATATATAGTTGAGAATTCACACTTTCACTTGCATGCAATTACACATTCAAAAAACATTTAGCAAACACTTCAATACACTTAGTTCATCCAATTCACAATCACAAAATCATTCAATAGTCAAACACTACAAGAATTCAATTAACAATCAATGAAGTGGGACCATCTCGGTCTACTCACAGTATGCTCCAAAAATAACATTTGCTTCCAAATTCTGGATATGCCTATTGCACAACACAATTTATGCAATACACAATTCACACCCGTTACAAAACTCATTTATGCCTAAATAACTATATAGGCTATGTACAATGCATGCTCAATGACAATCCCGGGTATATGTTCTAGAACACATATTATGCTCATTCCCATTTCATAATTCATATGTGTCTAATTTAACTTAGATTTACACTTCATCTGTACATGATCTTTCTAAATTCTCCTTTCAATCTTTACCATTTGCTTGTATCTAGCTTATTCATAAGCTTACACCTCAAGAACACTTGGTTACTTTATATCATAACTCAATTTCTTTTCATCTCTTTTCTAACCTTATGTGATCTCATAATATCCAAATTCTCATCCAATAGGAATCCAATTGAAAATACCATAATGCAAAATCAAAAAAATTTATTCTAGAATACTTAAACTCAAGCATTTTTCTAAACTTCATGAACTAGAATCCTTCCAAAAATTCGAAAGACTCAAAATGCTCTTACCTTGATTCTTCACCAAATAAAGAGATCTTTAGCTCAAATGGAAACTCTTTTCTTCCTCTTCCTCTTCCTTTTTCTCTTCTTAAACAACTTTAAAATCTTTCTTGAAGACTAAGAAGAATTAAACCCTAGCTCAACTCTCTTCTTTTCTCTGAAACCTCCAAACTCTCTTTCTCTTTCTTACTCATTTTCATTATTCTCTTCTGTTTCCTTCCATTCACGTTTTTCTTTTCATTTATAAGCAGGACAACACTTTTTATTCCAATTTTGCCTTAAATGATTGAGAATTGTCCCATTTGCCCTATCATTTATGCCTTATGTCTTTTATACTTAAGTGTCTTGCCAAAAGCACCCTTGAATATTCTAACATAACATCTTATTCTAAAAGAATCTTCTCTATTGTCTTACGTTTCTAATGACACCAAAATCATTCAATTTGGGTCAATGATTGGAAAGATACACTTCAAACATTTTTGAATTATTCTTGTCCAAATCGGTATACTATACATAACTTCTATCCAAACTTTAAACATCTTATAAACTAAATTAGATTCTAATTTCTTCATACCATTTGTATATCCATGTCTCTAGTTCACCATAATTCAAGAATCATCTCATTTGGAGCTCTACCGGTCCAAAAATCATCAAAATACTGAAGTATGTTCAGTGGAATAACACCAGTTTATAGTATTTAAAAATATGCACATTGTATCCATCCCACGTTTTTCACTCAATCTCTCTCACTTCATTTCAGATGGATAAGATGTTTTTTTAGATGTAGATCAATGTCTTATGAGTCTAATGGTTCAATAATCAAGTCATTTGAGTGTCTAGAGAAGAAGTTATGGCCAAAAGAATCCAATCTGGTTTTATCCTCAATCTAATTGAACCTATCGTGGGACAATTGATATAACTTTCTATAAAGATATGGGATTTAGGTGTTCTTTAAATGGTTAAAAAGAGGACTTCAAGAGTTACAACTTTTATGAAGACCTCAAAGAGAAATTCCATCTTTTGAAAGATAAAAAATGGAACAGAAGATGCAAGATGATTAGTAACACAGAAGAAGTAAAACACAGAAGGAACGAAGCACATAAGGAACAAAACTTAAAAGGAGTAAAACACAGAAGGAACAAAACACAGAAGGAGCAAAACTCAAAAGGAGCAAAACACAGAAAGAACAAAACACAGAAGGAACAAAATTCAGAAGGAGCAAAACACGGAAGAACCGAAACACAGAAGGAACAAAACTCAGAAGGAGCAAAACTCAGAAGGAACAAAACACAAAAGGAACAAAACTCAGAATGAGCAAAACACAGAAGGAATGAAACATAGAAAGAACAAAACTCAGAAGGAGCAAAACACAGAAGGAACAAAGCACAAAAGGAACAAAACTCAGAAGGAGCAAAACATAGAAGGAATGAAACACAAAAGGAACAAAACTCAGAAGGAACGAAACACAGAAGGAACAAAACCCAGAAGGAGCAAAACACATAAGATGTTTTTCTATTAGCATAACTTTATACTCTAATGTCTAAAATTCTCATACTATATACCTTTGGAAAGATAATAGAAAGATCTACAACTCTCAAGAAGGAAACTTTGCCAAAATCTATGTAGATCAATCACAAATTTTCCTTTAAAGTCTAAAGATGAATTTTACATTCATCCACCAATGTACTTCCCTTAGTTCTAACTTCATGACAAATTTTGAGACTCTTAGAGATAGAATTGAAATTCAATATCTTCATAAGAAATGTAGCCATATATTTGTAGATTAATACAAACAAAGAATCTTCTCATTTTGATAAGTAGAGAAAAATTTATGGGTAACAGACCAAAGCACACTCAGTGAACATTTTCCAGATCAACCACCACTTTTGTTTCCAAATCTTTCCTTATCACAACTCATACCAAGATCACTCTTTCAACTACCTCTACTTCTCATTTTCAATACAATCACATTTAAAAACAATCATATCTAAAAGTTGTCAATTAATGCATGTACACTTAGTTTTATATGTGCAAAGATTCAAATTCACATACATGTATGCTGACATGTTGCTGGGCATGAAATGCAAATTTTTTTTCCAACTCTCACATTGCTATTCTCTCCATTTAAAGTCCGGGTTCTAACTCTTAATATGGGGATGGGATGTTACAATTCTCCCCTTAATAAATTGTGTACCCGAAATTCTCATCTGATTGATCAATACGGTAGAGGTATTTTTTTGTCATAAAAATTTTATTAATTCCTCATATTCTTCTCCATTTCCCATATACTTCATCACTCAAATACTCTCTTCCAAATGACCACAGCTGATAACTCAATAGGTCCTTCAATCACTGATTCAGCTATCACACTATCTTGACTATTTTATTAGTATATTTTAGATTACTCACCAGCTTTTACTTCGTATGTTGTCAATATATCTCTGTTGATCATATCATTATTTCTTAACCTATTCACATATCACATAGTATGAATCTAAAACCTCTTTCACTAGTAGCACTAACTCATAATAATTTTTATACAGATCAATTCATAATAGCTTAACTTATCCTTTCTCCAAATCTGAGCACACCTTGCCAAGGTGGTACTCACAAAAATACTTCATCTCTCCTTTGAAAATCCATTTATCTTCAGTGTTAATACATTCAACTCTTATGCCCATTTCACTATATTCCCTAAATTCGGTGTTGATCCCCCTACCTCATTTATCTTTCATGAATCACTTTACTCTTATTTCAAACTCAGCTCACTCACTAACATTATCTCACTTTTATTATGGCCTTATACTATTTTAGGCCCTCTTCATCTCAATGTAAGGGTGAATGACCACCTTTCTGTTATACAATGCCCCATACCGCATTCTAATGATGCCACTATGGTCACAATTGTAATGCCTGCAATCAATTTGAATAATACCTCAATCTCACCTTCCTATGAACTCAAAAATATAAGCTTCAAGCATATTTCCAACAGTTAAAACTATTGGTAGTTCAAACATTCAACCACTTGTTTCTACATCCTTAGCATCTAAAATACAATCTTACCGTATTCCCACTAGGATTTCTAGCTTAGGTTGTTACTTAGGCTTCTCTAACACCTTCTTTACTCAATCGTCTTTATCGGGTACACATACTTCTTATTTCAATCAGCAAATATCATTCTTCCGATTTCACTCGAAAGTTTAAATTCGTTTTCAATTCTTCTATGGGATTCACAATTCTAAATCCTTAGCTTTTAGGTTTTCTTACTTCTTTCCAGTAAAATTGATCTTAAATTTCAATGCAACTAGTAACACTTCATTTTGCCCCATTTTCCACTCAACAGTTTGCACTCTTCATTGCACTAG
>JANZLF010000009.1:18905766-18916982 GCA_026546835.1 Erythroxylum foetidum
CGTGATATTAAATTAAAATTGTTTACTTTCTTATTCATAATTAATATGTTAAATAATTAAATAATATATTTAATTAATATTAAATTAAAGAATATATGTTTTGATTCAGGTTTCACTTTTAATTAGTTGTTTTCTCATCAGGAACACTTGTTGTAAATTGTAATAATTAGAAAGTTAAAGATCTTTATTGTTCTTTTTATTTGATATTTTAATGTAATTATTATTTATTATAAGATAAATTTGTAATATTTGAAATACTTTGTATTGTTCTTAATTTTATACTTATATGATAATAATTATCTTTTTTCATATTAATTGTGGTTATTATTTATATGTGAAATATCTTAAAATTATTGTCATTTCATATTAATTGTAGTTATTATTTATTATTCTGAATTTTGACAACATGGTTGATGTAAACTTATAAACTATATAGTACAATAGTATAATATGATAATAGACTATTTTACAATTTTTAAAAAAATTTAAGGACTAATTTAAAATTTTAAAAATTATCTGAAATGGTACCCGATATTGATCGATACTGGTACGGTTGCTTTTGAACACATGGTAAGAGTTATGTGCTATAGTATTAACTCCTATTAATTTGGAGCATATGTCTTTTATTACAATATAATGAGGATATTGGTTCAAACATACTTAATGTTTAACTTAAGTTCACTTATCTACTTTTAAATTCATCTTTCTAGACTTTCATTAGGAAACTTAAGATAGATATTATGATCGTATGATCACTCCAAACCAATTTCCTTTTGACTTATCATCTAAGCTAGCATTCACGGTTTATGTTTCTTACTTTAGCTTTCAATTATCCTTTTGGTAATAAACTTAAAACTTGCCTTATCTTTAGCCATCACAAATATTAGAAGTGATTGCCTGTATAACATAATATACCATTATATTAAAAGTGACTGCCTATATAACATAATATACCATTGTATCTATATACCATTATATACATACGTCATTGCCTTAATAACATAATGCACAATTAATAGTACCTTTTAGATACCTTAATATTCTCTTTACTACTTTCCAATGTGCTTGTCCTATATTTGATTGATATCTACTACCATTCAAATAACATAACAAATATCTAGCCTTATACACATCATATCATATCAAAATTTTCAACTGTATTTGAAAAAGGAACTTTCTTAATTTGTTTGCTTTGTTGTTGTATAGCTGGGCAAAACTTTTTGCTGAGACCTTCACCTTCAATAATAATTTTACATATAAATCATTCTAAAATCTTTTAAATATAAGTCACTTAAGAAAGTAATAATATCCTCTTTGAACAATCTCTTAAAATCTTAGCTACAATAATATATGCAACTTCAACCATGTCTTTCTTCTTAATTTAGAGGACATCAAATCTTTAATTTGCTTGACATACTAACAATCATTACAAGTTTATCTGTATATACATCCAATATCATCTATATAAAGATAAAATCGCCAATTTATATTTGGATATCTTAATATACACATAATAATCTTCACTAAGCATATGAAAATCATATTGAATGATTACATTATGAAATTAAATGTAACTACATTGAAGACTGCTTCAAACCATAAATTGATTTTAATAATCAACACACTTTATGTTCTTGGCCTATTCCAATGAAACCTATAAGTTAATCCAATAGATTTCTTCTTCTAATTCTATATTTAGAAAAGTAGTCTTTACATTCATTTAGTTTAATTCAAGATCCAGTTTGGTTACCATAGCTAATATTAATTGAAGCAAACATTCAATAGGTGAAAATGTCTTATCATAATCAATTCCCTTTTATTATGTATATCCTTTCACCATGGGACATGCTTTGTATCTCTTGATACTGTCATCAATATTTAAGTTTATTTTGAGAACCTATTTGTTCCCAATAACTTTTTACCCATTAAGGAGATCAATTATATGACATACCACTCCCATAGAGCATATGCCCAACATACCGAAGGATATTTGAGAACATACCCTATAAGAATGACACGTTAAGATGATCAAATCAATTCATTACACATTTTAAACCATCAAATCAATTCATTACACATTTTAAACCATCACAAATATCATAAAACATTCCAATAATCATTTTGTTCCATCTTTATTCACAAGCATATAAACTCTCAAATGGCATTACACTTCTAAAATTCACATGTACATTGGAAAACAGTTGAGAAATGTTGTCCTTGATGCATAATGACTAGAGACATCTACAAGTACCACTGATCCTGACCACTAACTCATGTCCAATTGCAGTAGCTACACTCTAATTAGTCTAACTAGATCTCTTCTAGACCTAAAAATCAACGTTGCAATTCTGATAAGTTTTGCAATGTCGGGCTCCAAACTTTTCTTGGAAGTTAAGACTATTATATGTGAAATGTTGGAAGTCATAAGCTGGAAAATGTAGTTGAACACATGTTCACTGAGTGTGATTCAGTGTTTTAGCCATGACTTTTTCTCTAGTTATCCAAATGAGATGATATTTGATTTGGAGTAAACTAGAAAGATAGGGCTACAATTTTTTTTGATGAAATTGAGCTTTAATTCAGTATCTAAGAACATCAATTTTGGATGGAAGATGAGTACAAAATATTGTTTCAGTATAAAAACAGTTCGGAAAAGTTTGAGATATGACTTTTAGATTTTTGAACTAAATTGAAGGATTTTGATGTCATTAGAAAATTGATGACAATGAGGAACATTGTTCTAGAAGGAAGTGTTATCTAATTCCTTCAATTACATGATCAGAAAAAGGTCTTGATTTCTTAGAAGAAGTTAGGCAATGACTTAAGTGAATTTTAAGGTCTTAATAGAGTAATTTTGTGGAGTTAATTAGCATGTTAATGTGAGTAAGTTTTTATGACATGGGTTAATTGAATTATAGTATTAAGGTGGTAAGATTTCATGAGGGGCAAAATTGGCAAGTCACTTAAGCATTGAAGTTATAAGGCTTTTAAGGAAGGGCAAAAGGGTCAATTTAGACTCATTAATGGCATAATTGTAATAAGAAGGTTTGTTTGGCTTTTAAAGAAGAAGGAAGCAAGAAATTGAGAGAAGAGAAGAGAAGAGAGAAAGGAGAGAAGAAAAAGATATACCAATGTTTCAGCCTATAAAATCTTACGACCCCCCTTACCAGAAGTACCTTGGTACAAGTTGGTATGGTCAAAATATTGCAAACCTCGTTGCTCCTTTACCTTATGGTTAGCCTTCCTATAAAAGTTGCAAACTAGGGACAAACTGCCCTACCTATTCACCCCCAATCACTGTTCTCTGTGCCTCTCTGCTAATGAATCCATAGACCATTTATTCTTTGCCTACTCCTTTTCTAAAAAAATTTGGGATCAATGCCTCACCTTCTTCAATTTGCCCCTCCTAATCTAACTAGCCTTTCAACTATTCCCTCCTGGTATAGCAATGCTTCTAGTACCCAGCTCCCTGCCTAACCTTATTTACCTTTCATTCTTTCTACAACCGTGTACCTAATTTGGAATGAACGTAATGCAAGGTCCTTCAAGAATGAAGCCATGGATGTAGAGCAAGTTTATCTCAGGATAATCTCCCACGTTAGGGAGCTTCTTAGCCTATTCACTGAGGGGACGTAAATTTTTCTATTGTTGGCTATTATTGGTTTTCACTAACTTTGCAGGTTGGATTCCTAGTTTATCCGCGCACAATTCGAAGGTTCTACTCTGTCTCTTCATATGGCCATCTACACTAAGCTACCACAGGTTCCTCCAGTTATCTCCGTTGAAGGCCGAAAACGAGTGAAGGATGCTTTCAATTCCTTCACTCTTTGGCAGCATTTTGTGGTTTGCCTATCAGCTAGCTTAGTCGCCCCTATTGCTTCATATTTGGGTTGGATTCTGTTTGCGTTTTGTTCTATATTGTTGAGTAGTTGTGGGAGTTCCCTCTTTTATTGCAAGAAGGTTCTTGATTAGTGTTTGGATTGTAGTACGGCTTGTTGCTATGATTCAGCTGAGTGTGTCCTCCGAGGCATTTGTATAAGACCTATATGTACATATCTTGGTTTTATTTATTGATTTTCTGAATTACCAAAAAAAAAAAAGAAGAAGAAGAAACAAACTAGGGTTTCAACTTTGCTTGCCTTTCAAGAAGGAATTTATGGTTGTTCAAGAAGAGAAAAAGGTGGAAGAAAATGAAAGCTTCCATATGAGCCAATAAACTCTTCACTTGGTGAAGATTCAAGGTAAGCTTATGTTTAATATTTTGGATTTTGAGAAGATTTTGGTTCATATAGCTTAAGAAATGTATGGGTTTAAGGATTCTACGATCAATTTTATGAATATGCCTTATTGGAATGTCTATTGATTTGGAGATTTTGTCAAAGGTGAAGAAAATCAAGAGGGGCAAAAGGAGGAAGAGTAAGGGCTTTTTGAGCAAGATTTTCAAAAAGGAAAATTAAGGTGGGTTCCATGTTTATATAAAGTAAATAAGCCACTTTTGATTTGTTAAATCAAGGAAATTTAATGATTTAAATTGCATCATAAGTGTTGCATTAATTGTATCTTGAATGAATTACAGAATTGCTACATGTTTGATATGTGAATTATGTGATGATTTATGAAAATGATTTCTTTGAAAGGATTATATGTTTATGAAATCATGTTTTTGGAAAATATTTTCGAAATAACTCATGTTTACGAAAAATCAAGTTTTGAAAAGTGTCATTTTGGGCAACAAGTTTGAAATACATGTTATGTGGGTTTTGGTAGTCCATCCAAGAAATGCCATGTGCACGTTAACCAAGAAAAGGCTTCTCTTGCCTGCCAATTAGTGACACGGAGCTCCCTCAAGAACTCCCTCAAGAATTCACGAATACCCAGGACCACTATGTGGAAATATGTAGTGCGTCATGTTTATGGATCTACCCAAACCATTATAATGTGCCTATGTACTTAGGATATATGAACAAGTTGAAGCATTCATATTTTGTGGTTTGTAAATGTGACTACATGATGAGATTTTAAGAAACAGGTGTTTTATGGATTTCAACAAGAATTTTCTATGACAATGAGCTTTTGAATAGTTTTGCTTTTTTTTTGTTATAAGCATGTTACCCACGAGCTTTTAAGCTCACCCCTACTCTCTTTCTCCTATTCAGGTGATGAGCAAGAGATTAAGTGAAAGTGAATCAAGGCATACATCCGAATTTGCATGTTTTTTGTTGTTTTGGAATAATTTATGTAAAACAAAGTTGTAATTGCATGTTGAGCAATTCTAGTTCAAGTATTTTATATAATTTAGGTATTTTGGAATATTAATGTATTGTGGCTTGGAATGCCATTAAAGCTTTGTAAAATTCTTATTTTGTTGTTAATGAATTATGAATGATATATGGATGACTATGATGAATGTTGAGCAAGAATGGTAGGTTATTATACATATATATAGGCATCAGTGAGATGTTATGCGAAAGACATATAGGAATGTTATAAATGATGAGATGTTGTTGAATATGAAGAGTCAAATGAATTGAGGTTGAGAGTTTGATGAATTTCAATTGGTAGTTGAATTGCTATTAATGATGTGCAATAGAGAAAGTGAAGTTGGGATAAATTTCAAGTTTTCATGGCGGTAAAATGTGTGTTTTAAATTCAGGAGAAATTCTGTATTAATATATGAGGATTTTCACCAAGTTGTCTGAATAGAAGTTATAGATAAACCTTCTAGCATTCCAACTATATAAAATATGTCAATTTTGGGTATCGGAGTTGAACGATATGAGTTTATAGGTGATGATGTTGCATGGGAAATATGAGCATGACAGCTATGGTGAATGATGAGAGTTTGTGGTTTTGATGAATCAACTAGGTTGAGAATTGAGAGTTTTATGAGATAAATTTGGTGTTTGAATTGCTATGAAGTGAGTTTGCATTAGAAGAAGTGAAATTGGGAAGATTAAGAGTGAATATGAGGTTATATTGGATGTAGGAAGCATTAAACGGACCTTCTCGAGTGAGAATGAACTCCTAAGCCAGTCTATATCTATTAAACAGACATGGATGCCTGTTAAACGGACCTTCACGGTCAAAAAGGGCTCCCAAACTCGAAAATGTCCATTAAACGAACATGGATGTCCGTTAAATGGATGTTCACAGGTCAATTTCAGTAAATTACGATTTTTGACCCTCTTAGAAGCAAAATCTCACTTTGTGGTCTACATAATAGTTGTAGATACAGAAATCTACTTTCTAATGGTGTAAGAAATAACTCAATCAGACTTATGTAGAAAAATTTATAGCATTTTCTCCAATACAGGTACAATATGAATAAGGACTTAAACATGTTGAATTCTTTTGGTCATAACTTCCCCATCCGATCTCCAAATGAAGTGATTCTTAAAGCAATAGTTTCCTAACACATGTATCTATATCTCAATAAAACTTTGGAGCTTTTGGAGTTTATTTGGGAAATTTTTATGGAAATTAAGTGAGAGGTTGGTTGGGAGAACATGATTGGGGTATGAATACACTTTGGATTTTTAAACATATCTTGAGCTATAAAGTTCCAATTGAGATAGTTCTTTCTTCAAATTAAATTAGAAATGTAGAGCTACAATTTTTTTTGAAGAAGTTAGTTATGATTTTTGGTGATTGACTAGTATGGGCACACCACCATTGTGAGAGACAAGGTTATCAAGGTAATACACACGTTAACATTTTATGATTTTTGGAACTATCCGATGATGGTTAAGGGAATTCTATTGGATTAAGCTCATGTTTCATGATCCGAAGTTGGGCTACGCAAGCGAGGTCCAACATGAAAACTCAGAGAGTAAACCATCATTGATGTTTTCACTCAGGTCAGAAACACATAGGCTAAACTTATCTTATTTTAACAAGTATTTCACATCATTCAGTATTAAATATCACATCACATTCTTCATACTTCTAGACAATTTAATAATTCACCTCAGCTTAATAAAGCATGTCAATTTGATCATTCAATATGTAAGGATACATATGCAAATGGACATGTGACTCTAATTCATTTTTACTTTGTTGTGACGGAGCGCCTATACTATCTCGTACCCATCGCTGATACCAAGCTCATTTCTGCATCGTACTTATTGTGAATATCGGGCTCATTGTATCTAATCCTGAGGCTCTTGATCACATTTCTAAGCTCAAAGCTATTTTTCACATGATGGCTACTCCTGTCACAACTCCTTTATTTGTTCATACATTTTAATGTAATGAGGTGCAACAAATTACATAGTATGCATTTAGTATTTCTCATTCAGTGTGCTCAAGTCACATATCACATTCTTCAGATCCAAGTTCGACATTCATCATTCAATTAATCACACATTCTAGATTCACATATAATTATAAAGCACTTCTAATATATTCCCGAATATCAAACTCTCGGACCAACAAAGTTTGGAATTATCACATTTATATCAATAACAATTCAATATCTAACAGTTAATCAAAAACAACTCAAACATAGTGAGAAAACATCTAGGTTAACTCACATAATTCAAACAGAAGCATATATATAATTGAGATTACACATCTAGGTCAACTTACTGTATACTCCCGATAAGTAATTGCTTAATGATCCGACAATGTTTGGATGTTGGCGATTAACTTATGCATCTATCTTAATGCAATATATATATATATATATAGATATTAATGCATGCTCAATTGACTTTCCTGGTTATGTATCCTTAATCATAAATCTTGATCATTCATACATCATAGCTTATACACATCTAGTTTGTAATTAGGTTTATACTTTAATTAAACTTGATTATTCTCAATTCATCAATCTTACATTCACCAATCCTTTTCTAGCATTATACATTCACACAATTTCCCAATTCTCATTCATTTATACCCTATTCACATTGTTCATATCCTTTGAATCATATTTACATTCATAAGAATACTTTCATTCCTTTAATAACTTATAAACTCTAGATTTAGGTACACTGATATCAAACAATCCATTCCTTGAATTATAACATCAGTCAACAATATAAATTTATCAAACCCTTAACCAATTAATCCAACATCAAATTAGGTTCATTTCAAGCCCTAATTAAGTCCAAATGCACCAAAGTATAATGTCTTATCCTTATATGGTTTAAATATCACATAAAACACAAATTTTCTCACTTCCAGGCATTGTCGACAATCGTTCCCATGATCATGGAAAGATGAAATATAATGTTTCTCTTATTAAAGCATTTCCCACGATCATGGGAAGGAGCTAATGCATACTGCTCCCACGATCATGGGATGGGTGAACAGAAAGTTCACCATCCATTTCCTTCAAAAAAAAATTCCATATTCTAACACCATCATAATAGTCAATTATACCTTAATTATACTTCATTTTCTTCATCAACTTCATCTCCAATTCCAATTCAAATCATTCATTTGGTAGACACAAATTATGGTCTTTTATGCATCAAAAATCAAATCAAAAACTATCATTCATTTTCTTACATGTCGTCCTAGTTCTTTCCCATTTAAAGAACACTACACTAGCAACTTTCTTTATCTTAAATTCACCTTCATTATACTTTAAATCCTAACCTAAAATCATACATTAAGCAACCTCTAACCTATGGTTTCATACATTAAAGCAAAACCAATTCATCCATCAAATTCCAAATCACTCATCATCAACCCTATATGAATCCTATCTCAATTTAATCATTATGAATGTTATGATAACATACATCATAATAGATCAATAAATCGCTTACTTGTTTAACTCTAAACCTCCTCAATCATCAAGCTAACTTAGGCCTTCAAACATGCAAGAATAAAGCATACTCTAAGAACAAGATGGAATAAAAAGGGTTTTAATCACAAAATAAAGGCAAAAGGATTTTGAAGTGGCAAAGTCCAAAATTTTGGCAAAATTCAAGGTTATGGAGATTGTCTGGATGTGCCGATGGTGAGAAGGGAGAAAAAGGTAGCAAGTAACAAGAATAAGAGAAAAGGTGGTCTTTCATGTGTAAAAATCATGGGTGTACGTGTGTGGTGCGGGAGTGAGAAACATGTCATAACACTTGTCATACTAAGATCAAAGACATATGTCTCATCCTTCAACTACCAATTGTCACTTTATGTTTGGTCCATTTATTACTCAACTTGTGAGGCCTCAAATTATATCCTATTTGAAATGTTACATGTTCATGAAAGTACATGTGTTATAGGTGTTAAAATTGTCCTATGATTTGAATATGAATTTCATATGTCTAGAATTTTGGTCTAATGGATTATATTTAGTGATTTGGAATTAATTGATACCATTATAGAATTGAGGTATTAAAATGTACATTTGGACTAAGAAAATTGTCAAGTGGTAAGTCAAGTTGGTGCATGTAGAATGACTAAGCCTATGAGTTAGTGATATTTCACATAGCTAATGCATTGACATTTGACAACATTGGTTAAGTGATAAGTGGCCTAATTAAATTGTGACATTTGGCTGCCACATATGAAGACATGTAGGTTGCTTTAATGAAGGACAAGTATCACACTTTCATGTGTGACATGTTGCCATTGCAAAACAAGACACCTTGCATTCAAAGAGTTAGGCAAGTGATGAATCATCTTCACCTTTGAAGTTTCTACAGCCTTTTTTGTACACTTTGCTCCTCTCCACCAAAACCTCTTACTCCCTCTCAACTTTTATAATTTGCTTGATTTTGGACCATCTTCGCTTGGAATCTTTATAAGTTACTGCATCAAGAAATAGGTCCTGCTATTTTATGTGTTATTGTCTTGTTAGTGCTTAAATTTGCACCTTGATCTTAGTGTGTTAATTATTTGGAAGGGCTAGATTAGCTGGTTCTTTGGAGTTAAAATTTGAAGTTAAGAAGGTAAAGAAATGCTAAACTTGATAGCATGCTATGATATGAATTATTTGATACTTGAATTGGATAGAATATGTATTGAATTAATGATGAATTGAGGTCTGAAGCATGATACTTGTTTGATAGCTTTTACTTTGGATGTTGATACCTGAAAGATTATAAATTGTGAGATGCTTAACAAATGATTTTTGAATTGGTTTAGATATGAATTTGAAGAGGTATTGAAGTATGAATAAGGTATAATTGAAGTGAAATTGATGTACTTTGGTGAAGGTGTGTCGAATGGAAGTGAAGAAGTTAAGTTTTGGAAACAAATTGAAGGTTGTGAATAAGTGAACCTTCGGTTCACTCATCACACGATCTTAGGGTTTGTGAGGCACATTCCCACGGTCATAGGAAATGGTTAGGAAGGTGAAAAACTTAGTTTTGTGCAATTATTGAACTCTATAAGGTTAGGTCACTTTATTTAGTACAATAGGATTTAATTGGACTTGTTTAATGTATGAAATTAACTTAAATTGAGGTTAGATTAATGGAGTAAAAGTTAATTTAGTTATGGAATATTAATTGAAGTAATTACTTAAGGAATATATGGTTATTAAATAATGCGTATAATGTTAAAATGTATGATGTGTTCAAGGATGAATGTGTCCTTATGAACACAAATATGTTTCAAAGGACTTATGTGATGTGAATTGAATATGATAGTTTGTGAATTGGGAAATTGTGGAATTATATGTAATGTGTAAATACGTAATGCATTTATTGGTCCATTATTGCAAATGTTTATGCACATGAGGTATGTTAAGTTGTTGGATATGAAAGATTATGTTCAATTTGAGAGAATAAAAACATATATTATGCATTACATCACTTACATGTGATTTTGAAATCTGAAATGTTTTGTTTTTAAAACTGTCAAGTCCTAGTCGTGGGTAAATAGCTATATCTAAAAGGGTCTATAGTTGCTTTTGTAACCAAATATTAAGCTGTCTTTTGTAACTAAACACTTTTGTGTCTTCTGTGCTAGACACTCTGGTGTTTTTTATTTATTTTATACACTTCTATATCTTCTGTTTCAGATACCAAATGCGTGTATACTAATATGATGCATATGAAATCAATCATAAAATCATGTCATAAGTGTACTAAATTCATTTTATATAAGGCCACTCATGTGACTCAACAGTGTAACACTTTAAATCCTTCAACAATTTAAAAGATGGGATATTACAAACTAAGCCCTGTTAGTAGTGTGCCCTAGGCCAATGAACATTTGTGATTCATGTATTAACATTATGATTTGTTAATAATATATTA
>JANZLF010000009.1:18920345-18933356 GCA_026546835.1 Erythroxylum foetidum
TGTGTTAAACTTAGATTTTAAAACAATGCATATGTGTAATGTTTGATTTTGTTTGTTCTGTCTTGGGTGGCATCCATATATCCTCCCAGGGGGTATTTGGGTGTTACATTGGTGATGTGTTTTTCTGCCTTTAACTGTTAAAAATTAGGTTTGTGTGTATAACCATAGTTGGTGATGTATTTTTCTGCCTTTAATTGTTGGAAAAATGAGTTTGATGTTTAACCATATTGGTTTCATTATAGTTGTATCTCAATCCTTCTTTCATTGTTGCATAGCTGTTCTTATTTGAAGTTCAATTTCTTTAACTATTGTTCTTCTCCTGATTCTCGTTAACATCTTTCTTACTGTATTAGTTACATTATGAGTGACTTCGAAAATAAAAGTGTTGAAGGATAGCCACCAACTATGGTTCAATAGATAAAAAAATTGGAAATTGAAAGGGACGATTTATATTGCTTAGGAGAAGATGGTCATTATATATTTTAAAAGCCTAGGCATATATGAGCATCTCACAGATCTAGATCCTGATATTAAGTCACCCGAGTATAAAAAGTAAGAACAACATGACAACCAAATAATGATAAGCCTTTGGAATACCATGGAGCCAAATATTGTTGACATGTTTCAACATGTAAACTCAGCAATAGAGTCATAAGAGTATTTGAGGCTTTTATTTTCTAATAATATACTTGTATTTATGATTTATTTGTAGAATTGTTCAATTGTTAGTAGGGAGAGAAGAACCACACCAAATATTTTTTAGAAATTAACAATCTATTTGTAGAACATTTAGCAGCCCAATTGATTACAATAAATAAGGATCGACTTCTGAAGGAAAGAGAAAGTTATTCGTGATGAGATACTTAACTAGTGTAAGACAAGAATATGAACCAATTCAAGCCTAGATACTCGGTGGCACTAAACCTCCATTATGTGTTGAGGTATATTCACCAGTATTCAGATATTTGTGGGGACCAACACAAGAAAGAGGTGATAAGTTTTATCTAATTGTTCATAATAGTGGAAGAGATAATGGAGGCTGAAGTAATCGTGACGGTCATGGAGGAAAAGGCACAAGAGGTCAAAGGAAATGTGACCATTGCGGTAAGGATGCATATGTTCGGGACTATTGTTGGGACTTACACCCAAAGTTGCATCCAAAGCCCTCTCAGTCTATTAATATTTTAGAGGTTTTTAATAGTTTTACCTTAACAAATGGAAACAAGGTGGTTCTGAAGAGGAATATGTATCTTTTCTCCAATATCAAGTAGCCAAGCAAGCAAGCATACTAATTGCATCTTTTTCTCACCTAGGTCAACGTGTATATCATCCTTTGTTAAACCTTATGTTATAGATTCAGGAGCCACTCATAATATTACAGGTAACTTAATACTTTTTGATTAATACTCATGTACCAGACTCACACTAACTTATTGTTGCTAATGGTTCCATTACTAGTATAAATAGGATTGACATTACATTTTCTTCTCCTTCAATGACATTACCAGCAACATTATATATTCTCAAATTTTCCTTCAACTTAGTGTTTGTTAGTAAACTAACTAAATCATTTAATCGTTCTATCTCCTTTTCCCTTTATTTTGTTGTTATCCAAGATTTGAAGACAAAGAATATGATTGGAGGAGGACATAAATATGGTGGTCTCAATTATTTTGTCAGTTATTCAACCACCTACTCAGCTGTTGCCTCAGCCCTGCAAATTCATAGTCTCCTTTGTCATCCATTCATCCAAAAATTAAAAAAATTAATTCCTAATTTGAACTCAAATCTACATTTAGATTGCGAATCCTATCAATTAGGAAATGTCATCGTGTTGCCTTTTCATCTAAAGTTAATAATAGAGTCGAAAGCTTTTTTGTGTTAGTTCATTACAATATTTGGGGTCCATCTCATATTATCTCAAAACTCAAATTTTGTCACTTTATTATTTTTGTCATGATTAGTCTAGAATGACTTGGCTATATCTAATGAAAGAAAATTTTGATTTGTTTTCTATTTTCTAATCCTTTTACTCTAAAGATAAGGCTTATGGTCAAATGACACCTGAAAGCTTATTACTCCTCCTCTTGATGCCTCAATTGTTAGTTGTCAATGGATATGTACCATTAAGACTCTTGTTGATGGATCTATCGAATGAGTCAAGGCTTGTGTTGTTGCTAAAGGATACACACAAGTTTATGTTGATTATTCTGAAACCTTTTCTCCTGTGGCAAAAATGGTGTCAGTTTATATTTTTATCTCCTTCGCCTCTCTACCAACATGGCATAAAAAATACATTCATGCATGATAATCAAGAAGAAATAATCTATATGGAAAAACCTCCAAGGTTTGTAACTTAGGGAGAGTTTGAGAAAGTGTGCATATTGAAGAAATCTTTATATGATTTAAAATAATCTCATAGAGCAAGGTTTGAACGGTTTAGTTCAGTTATGAAAATTTTTTGTCTTAAGCAGTGTAGAGTAGACCATTCGATGTTCTATCAATATATAAGATTTGGTAAAATTTTATTGATCATATATGTTGATGTCATTGTTATTATTGGTGATTATCAAAATGTAATTAATAGATTGAAGGAATTCCTGCGACAACAATTCCAAACAAAAGATCTTGGTCTAACATAATATTTTTCAGGAATTGAAGTTGCAAGATCTAAAGGTGGTATTTGTATCTCTCAACATAAGTATGTTCTTGATATCCTAGACGAAGTTGGCTTGTTGGGATGTAAATTATGGTCCAATGGATCCTAACATCAAAATTGATGTAAACCATTGAGAACTCTTAAAAGATCTACGAAATCATAAGAGACTGATTGGAAAATTAAATTATCTTATAGTTACTACACATGACATTTTATTCTGTACAAGTAGTAAGTATATTTATGCAATCCCCTTAAATCAACAATTGGAATGCAACCATTGTGGCAAGGATGGATATGTTTGGGACTATTGTTGTGACTTACACCCAAAGTTGCATCCAGAGCCCTCTCAATCTATTAATATTTTAGAGGCTTCTGATGGTTTTACCTCAACAAATGGAAACAAGGTGGCTTTTGAAGAAGAATATGTAGCTTTTCTCCAATATCAAGTAGCCAAGCAAGCAACCATACTAATTATGTCTTTTTCTCACCTAGGTAATCACACAACTTGTATATTGTCCTTTGTCAAACCTTATGTTATAGATTCACGAGCCATTGATAATATTACAGGTAATCTAAAATTTTTTGATCAAATACTCATGTACCAGACTCACACTAACTTGTTGTTGCTAATGGTTTCATTGCTAGTATAAATAGGGTTGACATTCCATTTTCTTCTCCTTCAATGACATTACCAGCAACATTATATTCTCAAAACTTCCTTCAACTTAATGTTTGTTAGGAAACTAACTAAATAATTGAATTGTTTTATCTCTTTTTCCCTATATTTTGTTGTTATCCAAGATTTGAAGACAAAGAATATGATTGGAGGAGGACATAAATATGGAGGTCTCAATTATTTTGTCAATTATTCAACCGCCTACTCAGTTGTTGCTTCACCCCTCCAAATCCATAGTCTCCTTGGTCACCCATCCATACAAAAATTTTAAAAAATTTTGATTCCTAATTTGAACTCAAATCTACATTTAGATTGCGAATCTTATCAATTAGGAAATGTCATCGTGTTGCTTTTCTATCTAAAGTTAATAATAGAGTCGAACACATTTTTGTGTTAGCTCATCATAATATTTGGGGTTCATCTCATATTATCTCAAAACTCAAATTTTGTTACTTTGTTATTTTTGTTATGATTAGTCTAGAATGACTTGGCTATATCTAATGAAAGAACATTTCGATTTGTTTTCTATTTTCTAATCCTTTTACTCTGAAGTCAAGACTCAATTTGGTTGTCCTGTTCGTATCCTCAAAAGTGATAATGCCAGAGTATATTTTCTAAATCCTTTAAGTCTTATATAAAAAATTGTGGTATGATTCACCAATCTTCTTTCTCTCTCACACCACAACAAAAGGGTGTTGCTGAAAGAAAAATTGGGTATGTCACAGAAGTTGCTCAAACCTTGAGAGATGAAGGACCCTAAAAAGTTTTAGAGTGATGTTTTCCTCAATGTTTGCAATCATATTAATAAAATGCTATCCACCACTCTCAAAGATCAGATCCCTTATACCGTTATGTTTCATAATACCCTTTTGTTCCCTCTTTTGCCTCGTATCTTTAGATGTGTCTATTTTGTCCACTAACTAATGCCAGGTGTTGAAAAATTATCTCTATATGTATCTTCCTCAATTACTCAAGGTCACAAAAACGCTATTATTATTACAGCTCCTCACTTAAAAGATTCTTTATATGTGTAGATGTGACATTCTTCAAGAACACTGCATACTTTTATGGGAGTCAAGACATCAAAAGCTTTCATCATTATTTACTCTCACTTTTTGACAACTCCTCGGATAATTGGCTTAAAAATTCAAACAATTCACTAACAAATTACGATCTTCCTTATCTTTATCAATTGTCTCGATTAAATTTGTAGGTTTATTTCTGACGACCTCATCAAATGGAAGATGGCCATCTGAATGAGCTCTCTCCTCAAGCACCTAATTTATCTCCAGATCTGGAAAACAATGACTAGATTGGCCTATTGCCTTAAACAAAGGTAAATTATCTTTTACCAATCATCCACTTTCTACTTCTGTTTCTTATAACCTTATGTCCCCCTCCTTTTGTTCTTTCTTATCAAACCTGGATTTTTTGTCTATTCTTATGAGTGTAATAAAGGCTATATTGAACCTTAGGTGGAGCAAGCTATATAAGAGAAACTAAATGCTTTATGGTCAAATGACAGTTGAAAGCTTATATTGATGCCTCAATTGTTAGTTGTCAATGGGTATGTACTGTTAAGACTCTTGTTGATGGATCTATCGAATGAGTCAAGGCTTGTGTCGTTGCTAAAGGATGCACACAAGTTTATGTCGATTATTCTAAAACCTTTTCTCCTGTGGCAAAAATGGTGTCAGTCTATATTTTTATCTCCTTGGTCAAAACTTATTCTTGGCCTCTCTACCAATATGACATAAAAAATGCATTCATGCATGATAATCAAGAAGAAACAATCTATATGGAGCAACCTCCAAGGTTTGTAACTTAGAAAGTGTGCAAATTGAAGAAATCTTTATATGATTTAAAACAATCTCATAGAGTAAGGTTTGAACGGTTTAGTTCAGTTGTGAAAAAATTTGGTCTCAAGCATTGTAGAATAGACCATTCAGTATTCTATCAACATATAAGATCCGGTAAAATTCTATTGATCATATATGTTGAAGTCATTGTTATTATTGGTGATGATCAAAACGTAATTAATAGATTGAAGGAATTCCTGCGACAACAATTCCAAACAAAAGATCTTGGTTTAAAAAGTATTTTTCATTAATTGAAGTTGCAAGATCTAAAGATGGTTTTTGTATCTCCCAATGCAAGTATGTTCTTGATATCCTAGACGAAGTTGGCTTGTTGGGATGTAAATTGTGATCCAATGGATCCTAACATCAAACTTGATGTTAACCAGGGAGAATTCTACAAGATCTAAGAAATCATAAGAGACTGTTTGGAAAATTATCTTACAGTTACTAAACATGACATTTTATTCCATACAAGTAAGTCAACTTATGCAATCCCCTCGAATCAACAATTGAAATGCAACTATTCAAATCTTGAAATACTTTAAACACAACCCTGGCAAAGTACTCTTATATAAGAACCATGGACGTTCTTCAATTAAGGCCTATGGTAATGCTGATTCGGCTAATTCTAGGACTGCTCGACGATCAACTACAAGATACTGCATGTTTGTTGGTGGCAATCTAATTTCATGAAAAAGCAAGAAGCAAACGTTAGTTTCTTTTTCACGTGCAGAACCATAATACAAGTCATAACATATACAACCCAAGCATTTGTCTAGGTAAAATATGTTGCAAGAACTTGGATTTCAACAAATTCAACCTATAGGGCTAATGTGTAATAATCGAACAGTCATTTAACTTCTAATCTAGTTTTTCATAAAAGGACAAAACATATTGAGGTAAGTAAAATTTACTTTCATCATATGTAATCTTTTAACTTGCATTTACACTTTTTGTTGAAACTGACATGAAACTACTTTGGTTTCATACTTTGACTTTCACTATTCCTGCCTTTTTCCTTTTCCTTCTATACCACGACATTGAGAAAACGAAAAGAAACCAAGAATTTGACAGATTAATTAAAGACGGTCACTTGCTAGGTTCGCATTTCCATAGAAAGGTGTAACGCCTATTGACTAGCAAAGCAGGCATGAATCCTGTGTTGGACCAAAGTTCGACAAGAAGGGCATTCCTTCATCACTTGTTTTTCATGGAGCTCATTGCAATTTGTGCAAAGTACCTGATGTGCACATGGGAGGAAAACCACTGACTTCTCCTCAGATAAGCACATAACACACTCCCTCTCCCTTTTCAAACCTCCAGTTCCAAAGCCTTCAAAAGTTGTGACCTGTAAAGAGTCCTGGTCATCATTCATAGCCAGGTCAACAACCTTACTATCAGTTGTGCCATAGTTCCCATCGAATACCCTCATAAGAGCAGCTCTTGTTGAAGCATTTGACTTCAGTTTCAATTCTGATATCTCACTCTCAAGATTCTTGATGTCTTCCATATGCTTCTTTAAATCATCTTCAGTTTTTCGTATGATTATATCCTCATCTGTCTTTTCCACAGTTTCAAGTTGCAACCGATCCTTCCTTATAGATGCAGCTTGCGAAAGCAACGTTTCTTTTTCTTTCCTTTCATGTTTGCATTTCGCCTGCAAATCCTTAAACAAATGTAGACGTCAGCATAAAAATCACTCAAATATGACATATCAATAGTTAGTTTTGGGGTATTTACGAAAACAATGTAACCCACTGGCCAGATTCGTCTTGCACTTGACAAACCAAAAAAATTCACGAGGGCTTTGTGTTATCTTATTTTATTGGAAGGAAAATTTTGAAAAAAAAAAAGGCCTTGTAGTAATTGTCACCCATATGTTCTTTTAGAGAAAAGAAGTTTCATCTGGTTGAGGCCATCACAATTTATTGGTTGGCTATGGCATCTCATACTTGAAAAGTTTACCTCAGTTTGGCTCTGCCTATTTTTTTTCTTGTCTACTTCTTGCTGCAGCTCAGCCACCTTCCGTTTCTGAGTCTTGAGCTCTTCCTGTAGCAAGCCCTTCTGTCCCTCCCAAGATTGAATATTTTTAAGGACCTTCTGCTCCCTCTCCAATGCTTCCTGACAACTCACAGCTGACTCTACAGCTTGAGCTTTAGCAGTTTTCATATCCTTTTCCAGTAGAATCTGTTCTTCCTCAAGCCGGCAACCAGTAGAAAAGGCCTTTTCAACCTGAGCATTGGCATTCTTTAGGCAAAATTCTATCTCCGACAACCTCTTCATGGTGTTCTCTTCCAAGATTTTCTTCTCCTTTTTAATCTGGTCAGCTTCTCCCTTCTCCTTTCTTAATGCTTTGAGCTCAGGCATGTCCTTTAGAAGCCTAGCACAAGCCTCTGCGACCTTCTGATTGGCCCAGTCTGTGCAACTCTGAAGCTCATCCTGTAGATCCTGAACCTGAGTAACCAACTTCAGAATCAGCTCATCCTTCTCATCTTGTGGGACATACTTCTCCACAGACTTATCAAAAGGAATTACAGCAAGGTAGTCAGCTATCTTAGCATAAACAGAGGGGTTTGCTTCAGGCATCGAAGAAAATTTCTTTTCTTCAGAAGCCAGAAACAGGGCATCTGCTCTGGATGGTGCAGATACAGTACCCATTCTAGTTGAATTTAAGGAGTCATTTGTAGCACAGAGAACAGATTGAACAGTGACAGGAACGGGATAGCATCTATCTGTTTTAGGGGTTTCTGTTTTAGCCTTATCCTTTAAAGAATCGTCTTTTGCATGCACATCAGGTAATTCAGATGAACCCTTCACCCCTTTATCCAGAAGAAAACCACCAATAGTACCAAGGCGTCCAGCTCTGAAAGCCTGTTTACTATAATACTTTTGAAACCTCTCAAAGGACTTGATCCGAGGTACATTTTCTTTCTTATTATGAACCTTACAGCCATGCTTTACTTTTCCTGCAGAGGCAGATGCTTGAGATTTGGGCTGACCAGATTCCCAAGCAGGATCCAAGGATTTTTCTGATGCCAACCCTTTAAGAGCAGAAGGATTTTTAAGGACTGGAAAATTCCGTAAAGTGCTAAACTTGAGTTTTTCAGGCATATTACATGGTGCAATTTCTATTGAGGAATTAGGAATATTTGGTCCGTTGGGGTTCTCACAGCTAGCTTCAGAACTTTGGGCTTCTGACATCAAGTGGGTAGTGTTATTAGGATAATTCTCACCTGGGACCTGGTCACGTTTAAATTCATTCATTAGACTGCCTTCCAAGGTGCAGGCTTGTGATATGTTCATATCGCACATTATCAGCCACCACATTACCTCCCCAATAGACAATGATGGCTTAACCTCCCGAAGGATATTAACCATCTCAATCATCGTGTATTCTGCCATCTGCTGCAAATTCTCAAATACAATGTCCATTGAAATATCTACACACTTTTCTTCATTCAATATGGCCAGAGCATCATGTACAATGTTTGACACAAGGTCTTTACCCCCGCGGTAAAGGCCTAGCCTTGATATAGCCTTTTCAGCAACATCTGCAGCATATCCACACTCCACTATCTTATTGATTGCACTCTGGAAGATTAACCGTAGATTAGAAAACAATAGTCCTTCAAACTCTGTTGCAATGGGGTCAGTCCAATCATCAAGGTCAGTCTCTTCGCCTGTCAGTTTAAGTAGAGACGGCCTTACTTCCACACTCTCAAGATCAGTCTGTAAATTTTGGGACTTCTCTTTTGATGACTCATATGAATGGTACTCATTCAAGGAAGATGAGGAACCAACTGCATTTGGCATAGAATGATTAACTAATTTTCTCTTGATCTTACTCTCGTTGTCCTGCAGCAAAAGTGATGAGCTCCCCGACTTGCCGCTACTTTCCTCACTATCAGCCATTTTACCCTCTCTATGAAAGACGAGGAGATATACCCAGGAGTAGGACCACTGGCCTCTCTATCAATATACTCTATGAATGAAGAAAGTTAACAATGCAAAAGAAGCATTATAATCTAATCATTAAAAGGTTTGGTGCAAAATCGAATACACAAATGATAAAATGTAAACACGATTCTCATACGCTCCCTTGAAAGTAAAGGCGAAATAAACCATGTCATTGTACGACGAAGGATCATGATGGCACAAAAAAAAAAAAAACTATAGATATGTGGTCCGAAAATAGTAAAAGCCATACCAGTAGAGCCAGCAACAGATAAATGATCTATCAATGCTTCATCCTGCATAAAAGCAACACCGAGATTGATCAAAAGACAGACCTAAACAAACCCACGCAGTGCAAAAGCCTAACAACATACACGTTACCTACACAGCCACATTGCGCTCAACAATCAGAGAAACCGACATAAAACCATTCTCCAAAAGTCGCTCAGAGCCATAAAAACCACAGCTTCACACCAAAAACCACCCAAAATAAACAACAAAATTATGGCAAAAACATAAAGAGCAGTACGTGCAACCTCTAACCAAGAAAAACGACACAGAAACAGGAAAAGGTCATTATTACTATAATATGAACAAAAGCACTGATAGAAAGAATAAGGGGGCGTTTGTTTTTCACATGGGGAAGTTCTGAGCAACTCTTTCGAGAGCTGGCTCCGTGCTTGGACACTGTAGTGAGTGGCTAGGCAAGTGTGGGTGGGTTTATATAGGGTTTTAAATTAACCATTAGTTTGTCCTAATCAGGGGTTTGTTTTAGACTAGAGCTTAACCATGGTTCTCACCTTCACGTTTAACACCTTTTTCAATTTAAGTTTGTGGATACACTACTATCTTAATGATCCTTTGTGTGTGGGAGCACGCAAGTGCAACTCTCTTTTTCATCTCTGCCCTCAGCTTTGTTTTATCGGGTTTGATCATTCTCAAATCGGTGATCATTAAGAAATGATTAAAAAATTTAACAGATTTGTTAATTTAATCGTAAAAATCTTAATTATCTAATTTTTTAGTTCATTTTTAAATTTTTATGTTTGATTTAATTTAATAATTATTGCGGTTAAAAATGATCTATTTATTAGTTAACTAATTAATTCATATAAATTAAAAATAAACCAATTTATTTTTATTTAAAAATCTATTTTTTATTTAGACGTTAAATTCTTCGAAAAGTAATAACGATTTTTTCTAATCATATTTTAAATTTTTAAATTTTATTTAATTTTAATTAATTTTATAATTTATTAATATTAGTTAAATTTTTTAAATTATAAACTTTTTATCTTACCGATCTAATTTCAAATCATGCCATGGAATGACCCTAATTTGCAACGTCTTCAAGGTTTAGCATGGTTAGAGTATCAGAATTTTTAAAAGGGACTAAAATGGAAAGTGCATCTAGCCATTTTCGTATCATTAATGTTAATGATATCAACATGCTGACAAGTTACAATTTTCAGGTATGTAATTAATGATCCTTATTGTTTTGTGCTTCCTTGGTTCAATATACCATTTTTTGTCCTTTGGTTTAGTTTCGTTATTCATCAATGTCTTTTAAGGTAAGGCTAAGAAATCTATCATAAAGATTTTCGCATAAAATTAAATAAATTGTTTTATTTTAATTAAATGTTCGTTGAATAAAACTTGTAATAATGTCAAATTTAACATTTCTTAACGCAATAACAACAAAAAGCTTATTCATATGAAGAACAATTCTTCAAGAAATTATTAAAATTGATGAATATTTGGTAATATTAAAGATTAATTTGTTAACATAAAACGTTAGAGAAAATATTTGTACATTTTTCCTTGTCTTTTTAAAAACAAAATTAGAATATGCAAACATATTTTAGACCCATTATTTTTTTTCTCTGATTTTAATTGAATATTGTAATCCAAAGTAATTCAATTCAAAATAAGTATCATACTTGTATCTATTCTTATAGAAGCAAGTGTTGTAAAGGAATTAAAACGATAAAAGAGAACTTACCCAATCTTAACGTTTCTATGAATTAGTTGAAGGCATAAGTTTTTGTAAATTTATGAAATGGCCTCTTAATCTTTTTTTAAATTGTAAAATAGTTCATGATTATATTGTACAGTTGTATTGTATATTTTATAAGTTTGCATCAACCTGCTTTCAAAAAATCATAATAATAAATAATAACTATAATTAATATGAAATAACAATAATTTTAAGACATTTCATATATAAATAATAACTAAAGTTAATATAAAAAAGACATTCATTATCATACGAATATAAAATTAAGAACAATAAAAATTATTAAAAATATTATAATCTCATCATATAATAAATAATAATTACATTAAAACATCCAATAAAAAGAACAATAAATATCCTTAACTCTCAAACTATTATAATTGACGGGAAGAGTTCGTGATGAAGAAACAACCAAATAGAAGTGAAATATGAAACAAAAATAATTATAATTACAATACATATATAGAATTTAACATATACATCACATATAAGTAAAATGAAAAGAAGAAGAAAAACAAAAACCTGAAACTTTATTCAATCATCTATGGGAGGATATCTGCTATAACTACACTGACCTCAGTTATCATTTGGTTCAAAATTCTCATCATTGAGAGGAGTCTCATTATCGTCATCATTTAAATTCAATGCATCAAACGACATTTCAATGGTTTCCTAACCAAGATTATCTTCCAAGTCATTCACATATACTAAACATGGTTCCTCATAAACTCAATCTATCAAAATATCAATATTATCAATGCAAATTAGATCTACTAAACTACTTGTTCTGTTCAGAGTCCTAGTAAACAATAAAATTTAGCTATTAAAAAATTATTCAAAAATTATATAAAAATTAATAATGATAATAGCATACCTTTCCCGAAGATTTAAATTGTAACAAATGAATACCAAGTCATTCAATCTCTTGTGCTCTAATCTATTCCTTTGCTCATAATGGATAAATTCAAATGTGTTCCAATTTTGTTCACAACCTATTGTACTACACATTGACTTAAGAATCGGATTGCAAACCTTTGTAATTCTAGAACACCACTTCTGAATTGATCCCGCTAGGAAACTATATGTTAGGCCCGGGTCCCGTTTCCTATCTCAAGGCAACCGCTCGGGGTTGTCGAGTAAGTATCCCGCGGGGGAGGGTCGAAAATATTCAAATTTAAAGGATCAGCAGCGAGGGAAAAATGGTGGGTTCGCCGAGGCGGATGCCTCGCTGGAGAGGGTTCACCGCGGCGAGCTCTCATGGGACACGCCTCAGCGAAAGACCAGCATCCACGCCGCGACGAACTCCCAAGGGAAGCGCCGCGACGAGCTCCCAATTTTCGAAACCCGGCTCCAACATTTGCGCATTCCATACTAACACATGCACATTCATTCTAACTAAAAGTTAAACACACACATATACAAAAGGAACTTCAATTCTTTATGTCATTACAATTTTCCAAGAGATGGAACAAACCTTGCTAACATAACACAATACATAACAAAGCATAAAATAAAATACACAAGGATGCTCAATGTTGGTATGCTTAATAAGCTATCCAAAACAATCACTAACTTAGTGCAAAGATCTCTAACTATTGTGAAGTTTTCTGATGCCTTGCAAGGATCAACTGTCGTCTTGAGTCGCACCTAAGGAGGGAAAAATAATGGGTTGAGCTACACAGCTTAGTGGTTAATATATTTATAGCCATCGGTAACTAGCACAATTTCAAGCATACGTATGTATATATATACATGCAGCAATTCTAGCATCACACTATATTCAAGCAATTTACACATCCATCACATTTAATTCAACTCACAAAACATTTCACAACGTAGAACACTT
>JANZLF010000009.1:18959141-18980189 GCA_026546835.1 Erythroxylum foetidum
AGTTTGAGAAACTTTATAATTAAATATGAGATATTTAATAAATAAGGATCAATATAAGATATTGAATCATATTTGGGAATATTTGGTATTTAATTAGAATTATTTGTAATTCTAATTAAAGTTTAACTGAAATTAGTATTTAATTTCAATCAAAGTTTAATTGAAATTAATTACCCAAACGTCCAAAGTTTATTATAAATAAGCTTAAGCTCTATGTAGCTAGCATTTCATACTTAATTCTCTCTGTAAAAGTTATAGAGTTCTCTCAACCTATTCTGTGGATACCGTTAGAGGCCGAACACTTGTGCGGCTACGGTGGTTGAGACGGATCGGTTTCGGAAACAGTTCGAGTGATGCATCAAGATAACGATCAAACTTCGGAATAAAGTACGAATTAAATTTTGCTTTATTATAATTTGTGAATAAATAGATCTTGATTTTTAGAAAATCAAAAATCACAAAAAGATTTTGTGATTATTCCGCTGCGGTTCGGATCAGATCGTGACTCGATTTCCCAACAATAGGAGAGTTTCCCATCATAACAGACGATGAGAGTTTTATTGGGAAGGAACACTTGTACTTACCTGCTAGCTGATTTCATGGTCTTTTCTTTTGAACGAGGATACGAGAGATTTTTTTCCCCCCTCATCTATGGCTGTCCGTTTCGATTGGTGGTTTTACCGTAGGTGATCGAAATTGTGAAGCTTCAAGTGGTAGAAGTACGTCTGATATAACGAAAGGAACGATTTTCTAAGCCTCATGACTGAGTTCTGTACTTGGGTGCATTTGAGTGGGCTATTTTGTGAAATTAGGCATGAGAAGTCTGCCCAATTTCAACCTTTTCTTGTCTCGCGTTTCTGACCAATTTTGCATTTACTTTGTTTTGGTACACTTTAGACTGGATGGTAAGAATGGTTCCTTAAACTCTTCTTGATGTTATACGTTAATGAATACCTGTTTGATTGTAGCAAATTTCATCACATGGATGCATATTTCTCTTCCTCTGTTGGGTGCTATTTTGTGAGCCAGGATCCAAGGTTCTAACAGAAACCCATAACTTAAAACTCGTTGAGAACTGATGCATCTTTGATCTTTGGAAACTTGATGCCTTCATTTGGGATTGGAAGTGAATGTGTATTGCAATAACAGAGTTCAAAAGCGCCAATGCGATCAATCGACACATATGCTGCACAGTGTAAAACCTGCCATAAATGGAGGGTGATAGCCACACAAGAAGAGTATGAAGACATCAGAAGTAAAATCCCAGATGACCCTTTTGTTTGTGACAGGAAACCAGGTGCTACCTGTGATGATCCTGCTGACATTGAGTACGACGCCACTCGGACCTGGGTTATTGACCGGCCTGGCATCCCAAAGACACCGAAAGGTTTTAAGAGGAGCTTGGTACTCAGGCGGGATTTCTCCAAAATGGATGCCTACTACATTACTCCAACGGGAAAAAAATTGAGAACTCGAAATGAAATAGCAGCATTTTTGGAGGCCAACCCCAAATACAAAGATATTTCCCTCGCTCACTTCAATTTCACTTCCCCAAAGGTGATGGAAGAGACCATACCTGAAGATGCTGTGAAAAAGGTTTCTACTAGTGGGAATAGCAACAAAAGAGTTAAGGCATCACAAGATTCAGCTGAAGATGCTGTGAAAAAGGTTTCTAGTAGTGGGAATAGCAACAAAAGAGTTAAGGCATCAAAAGAATCAAAAGATTCAGCTGAAGATGCTGTGAAAATGGTTTCTACTAGTGGGAATAGCAACAAAAGAGTTAAGGCATCAAAAGATTCAGCTTGAGTTACTTTAATGGTAAACTGCTTTGCATCCATTAGCCTTGCTTTTGTATTTTGTGTGTTTATCTAATGAGTACTTTCTATAGTTGGTCTATTTTCAAGGCTTTTGTCCATTCCGAATGATATTGTTATGGTGCTAACATCTTTTACTACTAGGTTAAGCGTCATTGAAGTATCATGGTGCCCATGATATCGAACAGTATACATTAGTTTACTTCCTTCCCACTTTCACATAAGCATCAGTTGGATTGACTGGTAAAAGTTGGGTTTTCTTGAGACTGGTTGACATGAAATCTTACATGGAAGTGTAAGCTGCATTAACATAGCCAAGCTGCATACAACTTTCCATTAAATGCAAACAGCGAGACTTGTAAAGGATCAGGTCAGATAAGAAGGTGAATACCAGTTGGTCACAATTTGTAAATGAAGTACCAGTTGATTCCAATTTGCAAATCAATTTTAGTTTTCCATTCTCATCGTACATAATGATCAATTCAACCGAATTAAATGTAAAAGGACGACATCAAAATAAAAACTATAAGGAACCAAGCAGGTTTAACCTCTTTCAAATTCTTTCTTTTCATTTTTCTTCAATTTTAAAAATTAAATAGGCTGGGTACTAAATTGAGCAAAGTTGCATTAGTACATTGCTTGCAAAAGGTTTACAGTATCTATTGTTTGCAAGGAACAAGAACTGTGTACATTGCCTCTCTTCATTTGATAGCTGTAAAGAGTAATAGAATGTAGAGATACATGGCTAAGGATGGTATATACAAGAAAAAATGGAGTGTCCTCTATTTGAATCACCTTGATTCTCTAATACTTCTCCATTCCTAACCTATTGGCTACTGGTCAGCTTACTAAAATTGAGGCCTTAATATAGGGCAGAAAATGAGAAGAATGAAATGCAAATCATGTATTCAGAAACAACTAGACATTGAAGTTAGCCAAAACCTCTGTGGTGACGACAAAATCGAGAGCTTCAGCGGGCTGGAGGGAGATAACTGTTGACATTCTATATCTTTAACCATAACATGGCATCAGTCAAATTCCAGGCCAGTTTTGCAGACTAGGGCAACATTTGGTTGAAGAAACTAATCTGGTTTGGTGTACTCAAAAAGCATATGCGGTGAGCGGTAAATCTTTATGAGTGTCCAGTAAAGGACCTCTTCCACCCCCAATTCACCCTCCGCTCTTGCCGCGTATATATCCTCACAGATGGCTATCAATCTGCATTAGAAGTACATCTAGTGTCAATATAAACAGATGCAAATTTCATGTTTTAAGATAATTGGTCGAATATAAGAACACTGTCATGGAATTGCAGTTATTTTTCCCGTTTCATTTGCTAACCATGCATGCACAGATGGAGCACACCAACTGTGACACCTTTATTTGATATCAATAGCTTCACAGGGAACTGTAAATTTTGCTATTCAATGCAAACAACCAGCAAGATCTTTGCGTGCGTACATTCTTCCTAATACCCCTTCTCCATCCCATTTGTTTAAAGACAGTTGAATTTTTCTTTCTCATACAATTTGCTATTAGTAAACTTTGTTTCGAAAGCCAACAAATATGAACATAATCAAAACGAAACCATGTTACCTATCACAAGAAGGAAGATTCTCGAATGGAATTCTCATTCTTAAATCTGAGCACTGAAGTCTTATAAAACGGCCCACAGCAAGAACAAAGGTTATGTATAGGCCCCAGATGCTGAACTTGCTGATGGTGTCACCAAGGATACCCTCTGCAACAATATTGTAGCGTTAATGCCACACCAAAAACTACAAAAATAGTCATACCATAATGTTGAGATTCAGACAATGTCAAATAACTTTTTCAAACTTACGAGGGGGAGTTTCCTCAGATACGATGATGGCCATAGGTCCTCTGGAACCTCCACAACCACGTGCATCTGATGAATTTATGTCATAAAATGACCACCAGCTAAAATCAGCATGATTCATTATCAGGTCAGCGCTAACAGCGTTTACCTGCAATCATTCATAATAGTTTGTATGAGGATCCACAGATATTTCCAGATTATTGGTCAAAAGCAGTATACCTATGGATTTACCAATCAAGCACTCGTAATAAAAATTCTATTGAATGGAGTTACATTTAACAGCTGTGATGTCTTACCACAAACAATTGGTGAAATATTATGCTAAGGTTACACGAGAGCAGAAGTTAATAGTTTCATCCCAAAAGAAGAATGAGGGAGGGTAAGGGCGTCTAACAACAAAGGAAAGTAATTAGATGACATGCAGAATACCTCTTGTTCAAATGTTCTGACATCGCCAGAGCCAGTAACACGTAAGTATCTTGGATATAGGTTATATACCCTAAAGCTGCTTGTAGAGCCATTTAAAACTTTCTGCACATCTGAGTTTTTTGGACGATCTAGACGATCAATTGGTTTTTCATATTTCACCACTTCCTTTCCTTTTGGCCTGTCCCTGGTTAGTACCCACATAAAATAAATATCCATATCTCTGTCCCAGTCAAGGGACTGTATAAAATTTGTCTGAACCACGTCAGGTACAAGCCACAACATGCTTGCATCTGCTTGGCAGCATATTAGCTGGATATCATTCTTATTATAGGCGTCCAGGTAACCATAAGGATCTAGATCAAAGTCCGAACTAATTTCATCCCACTGGAGCTTTTCACAAAGTGTGGTTTGATATAATGTTAACCTTCCACCCATTGTCTTGATATCAAGCTGAACGCTTGCATCTCTAATAGGATTGGCAACATTAGTTGGGTTACCACTGCTATAGATCTGGTAAGTAAGAAACAAGTAATGCATAAGTAATACACCCAATCCTTCTTTCATTCTCCAGAACAAAACAGAGGTAAATATACATGCATGCACCAAAACTGCAGTCCTCTACTTATACTTTTAAACAACAATAACAAGAAATTCATTAATAAAAACCTTTCTAGAAGCAGAGAAACAGAAGATATATTGATGAAAGCCCACAATGAACACTTTGCATGGACATAACACAGTATATGGTTTTTCTTTTTGCAGTTTCTTACCAGCATAGGAGCCCAAATAACACAGATTAATATGAAGAACAAACATATGCCATTGCAACACTTAGTCCATCTTGTTTGCTTCTCTCCTTGTCTATGCCATGCTCTATTCAGGACTGCGTCACATTTGACAAGATATAGACTTGCATTTATATCTTCGAGCTAAAAACAAGGCTACTTGTTAGGTCGAATAGTGAAATTCAGATAATATGATAAGAAACCCTACCAAGAAGAATGAACTCCAAACAGTGGAAGAAACTTTTTTGGATACATTGAAAAGCAACAATAGTTACAACGTCCCTTAACCCAAAACTTACCAGGATTTGACCTGATAATGGAAAGATATTAGTACCTCCTTACTACCAGGCCAAATCCATGGTGATTAAACAATGAGATAATTTGACAGCTAAATATGTAAGAAGAAACAATTAAAAAAGTTGTATAATACTTGAAAATGAAATGTGTAGTTAAAAGTCATCACATGGATGATAAAAAAAGTCATATGAACCCTTGTACAGAAATGTATAGCTGTTCACTAAGTCTGTTAGGTCAAGATGGTTTAGGAAGAACCAAAAGTAAAATTAGAATCTGAAAATGACAAATAGAATGAAAACAGATACCAAGAAGTCATGCTTATAATGATTTGATGGTAGATATGATGGTGAGCTCACGAGATATTTCAAGGATTCTTAGCAGCGTACCTTCAGCCAGTCATACATGGTCAGAGAAGTGGTTGTACATGACCAGTCAAGTACACACCGCAATTCATAAAGGAACGGTAGAGCTCGATAAAGTCTATAACCCAAATAATTAATTCGTGAAACTTCACTAGTCAAAAACTGTCGATACAATGTGCTTTTATGAGGGATTCCATGGCGGATCTGTATGGCCTGCAGTGCTAAAGAAGCTGCCTTTGCAAGATAGATAGCACGGAGTGCTAGCCCAGCAACATGTTCTTGCGAAGGTTCCAAGTTCCAAGCATACTCTGTAACTGAATATGTAAAAAGGATGAGGTTGAAAATGTAGAAGATAACTTTTCCAGTGGCGAATGAGCAGAGGTATATAACACGATCAAGAACGATCAAGAAAAAGATAATCTGCAGGAACAGTTAGAAAGAAGGTTTAAGCATGGATTAAAACAGTACAAACTACCAAGAAAACACATGTAGCTGGAGTAATTTCAAACTATTACTTCAAGCTCCACCATTTGGAGTTGCTAGGAATAGCTGTCTTAATTCTCTAATAAGCTGAGTCGATCAATAAGAATATGAATGAATTTTGCTTTTACGGAATTAAGATGAATGAAAAATGCACCTTCTCAAGCAAACATGACTTGAATTACTTGATCATGAAGTCGGAGAAAAGATTGTGGGGGAGTTTGCTAAGAGATGCAATTTAAAAACCTACACCAGTATCAAATTTATGCTCACTGACTAAATAGATGGTCTTAAAATCAAGAAGCTGGTATTTGATCTTCAAACTTTGATTGACTAGTATCTCTGCTATATTTTGCAAATAATCTAGACAATGCACTTCATTTTTTCTACAAGTAGCTTGCACGATTGAATAAAAATGTTGCAATGATGTTAGAAGAACTTGGAATTGCACAGCTTTGAAAGAATCGAGTCATACCATCAAGATAAAAACAAACTCCTTTGGAAACTGATCCTCTAGCTGATAAACATCAAGAAATTCACTTTTATTCTTGATGACAGATTGGTAGAACATTGCAACCAAGAAGAATACACTTAAATCTGCACAAAATATGTAGGCATACAGATCAACTTCTCTTTTCCCTCCCCCAATCACAGAAAGAATAGGGTAAGGAAATTCAATTTCCTCGACAAATCCAGCACGTTGTGCTTCAAGAATCTCTCTTGCTACGTCAGCTGCAGGAGTGAGTGACTTGTACCATTCTGCAGAAGTACAGTTTATCAAAGGGGAGGCAAAGACAACCTCAAGTACAACCAGGGCTATGTTTGGGCTTTCTTGACTTTTTTCTATACTCTGGACAAGAACCTTACTTGCAAATGGGCAAAGATTTGGGTTTATATCCTTACATTTCTGTTCATGAACTAGTTTAAGCAATTGGTTGATTCCAGATTCAACCCTTTCTGGTTGAATTCCATCCTCTGGCCAAATGTTTACATCCATAGACAATTGGACAAAATATGGAGGAGACTCTGCCCCATGTGTCAATGATTTCCAGTAACGAAAGAAGCTTCTCAATATCAATCCCGCTGTATCTGTGATTCGTCGTAGAAGCTCTTGGGCCCTCTCACTCCAGCTATAACTTGCAATAACTTCCTTCCCATGCAGGCTACTTCTTTTCTGGAACTTAAAGCCTGTACAAGGCACCCATTCACCATCTTTGGCAGTTATAGAGCTCTGTAAGAGAGTAAATAAGTACACAAGAAACAGAGGAAGTGAAGTTATGACAAAGGATGACTTAATCTTCTGTGCAGGAAATCCTAACTCGCGAAGGAGGTGTGGATCAATACCCAATCCACAATGCTGGATAATGACTTGATAAAGATACTGAAGCAAAATATAAACTTCAGTATATATAAGCATAATAATCCAGAAGACATAATTAGGGCCGGTGTTAACACAGAGAGCATACAAGAAGAGGGCTGCAAGATATGCCATAGAAAGCAAACTGAAGTTCCACAGGAAGACAAGAACAAAGCAACAATAACAAACAACATCATTGTTTGACCGCATTTGAGACCATATATGACGGAAGATCCTTCCTATCTGCAGACTTGTAGCATCACTTGTATCGGATTGCAGAGAAGATGAACGGTGCAAGCTCACAAGCCTGGTTTTTTCATTTTCGATATCATCTACTCCAGTTTCAGTAGAGGAGTGCTCATTCATATCTGAATCTTCATGTGCTATGTTCAAAAAGCTCACTAGGTTATTAACTGCCTGGTTTCCAATAGACTGCACCTGCGAAACGCCATCACCAAATAACTGCACTGCAGATTTCAAGGGGTTTTCCTTTAAATGACCATTCTCTTTCCTGAGAGACTTCAAAGGCAAGCCATCAGCTGATTCTTGTCTGATCTCAGTGATCTCACAAATAGGAGATTCGGAAAAATACCTTGGAGACATTAATGCTGTTGGACTTTCTGCATTCAAACTAGCAGGAAATTCATTTACATCAAAAGGAACAAATAAATCCTCTCTACTGATCTGCTCATGCTCATGTTTCATGATGATTCCTTCACCTCTCTCAGGGCTTCCAGAATCCCTATTGAAGGTAACAGATGTACTTCTTCTCCTTCTTAAGCCTACACTACCAGGTGAAGAATTGCCACAATTTCCAGCTGGGTTTATGCTGTGAAGCTGAATCTGCAAATTAAGCATCTCAGATTTCATCTTCTCTACTTGTAAGTTACGCTGTCGTTTCTTTTCCTCAGATTCACGAATGTATTTTAAATGTGCAGTTTTCCAGGCAGCTTTTTTCTCTTGCTCACGCACAATGGCACCAATTTGCTCCGCTTCAAGGTATCGATAAACATAGTTGAACTCACTGGACGAAAACATGTATGATTGAAGTGACACCAGCATGAATATGATAATCTCCACTAGTGCAGATCTTGAAGTTATCTGAAACCCGTAGTCATATTTGTAAAATCCAATCATCTCATATATATAACCTAGTTGTTTTGTATCTCCAGAAGAAAATACCCCAACAAAAGGAGATTGATAAGCAAGAGAAAGAATAATAACTGCAAAGTTGTATATGCGCAAGAATTTGAATATCTTGTTTTTCTTCTTCAGTATTACAAGTCTCATCCGAAAAAAAACCAAAGCAAATGCAAGATATCCAAGGTGCAGAATGTCGTATTCAAGGGTTCCAGTAATTAAAATCAAGCAAAGCACAAGATCCAACAGGTGGCAATAAATGTAGAGCCTCAGGTAGTCAAGAAAGGTCCACATGCTTTTCATTTCAAAAGAGAGATCTTTCCAAACAAAAATATTTTTCCGTTGAGACAACATCTGCCGATAAGTTGACGAGGCCGAGAAACCAGATAATTGATCAGCACGGAGCTTAAAACAGGCAAACATGAAGACCACAAAATAGCTAATAAGCATCCGTGGATCATCCACAACAAGCCCTGCACAAAGAGTGGCACATCTAGTTAGTCTATGCTCTGATTGTAAGGTAAAAGAGGATTATTATTTTTTCCTTATGAGGAAAAGGGAAAAAGTTGAAGGACAAAAGTGTTACTGAAACAAGAGGGTATAGAAAATATCAGAAGAAAACTCACTTTATTTCTCTGATTATATGTAATTTATACATGAGTATAATATATTCTAATACTACTAAACTACTGGACTTTTCGTAAATACTAACTTATCCTATATATAGTATATAGTATCTTATCTACTAGAAGATAAACTTATATCTACTAGAAGATAAACTTATCTCCTAGAAGATAATCTCCTAAGCTAACTAGACTTATCTAAGATAATTATCCAACACTCCCTCTCAAGTTGAGGAATAGATATTTATCAATCCCAGCTTGCTTAGAATTGTCTCAAATCTAGGCGTAGGCATGATCTTTGTAAAGATATCGGCTTCCTGTGCTTCAATAGGGACAAAGCATAGATGAATGGCCCCTTCTTCTATTTCAAATTTGATAAAGCTCTTGTCAATTCTAACATGTTTTTTTTATCATGTTGAACTGAATTCTTTACTATACTGATGGTTGATTTACTACCACTGAAAACTTTGGTGGGAGAGAAAGCAGTGATCTAGTCCTGCATCATCCTCTCTAACCAAATAACTTCACAAATTCCTTGTGCAATTGCCCTAAACTCTACTTCTACACTGCTTCTTGCCACTACGGACTGTTTCTTACTTCTCCATGTGACAAGATTCCTTTATAGTTTAGTAAAATAATCAGATGTTGACCTACTGTCTTCAATACAACCAACCTAATCTGCATCCGTGAACCCATCTATGCTTCTTTTCTCATTTTTCCGAAACATCCCCATAGTTTAGTACAATAACCAGATGTTAGCCTACTGTCTTCAATACAACCAGCCCCATTTGCATCCGTGAACGCTTCTATGCTTCTTTTCTCATTTTTTCGAAACATTAATCCTCTACCTGGATTGCCTTTGAGATAGCTCAGAATATGGTTGACTGCCTCTAAATGTCTTTGAGTTGGAGAGTGCATAAATTGGCTAACAATACTCACAGAATAAGCAATATTTGGTCTGGTTAGTGACAAATAACTAAGTTTTCCTACCAACCTTTGGTATCTTCCTTTGTCAACAGGAGAATCTTCTTCATTTTTTTTGAATTTCCAGTTTCTCTCTAGTGGAGTTCCCATTAGTTTGCAACCCATCTTTCTTGTCTCCTCTAGTAAATCAAGAATGTATTTTCGTTGAGATATGAAAATACCTAACTTACTTCTAGCAATCTCCATTCCAAGAAAGTGTTTTAATGCTCCGAGGTCTTTTACCCTAAGTTCTAGCCTAAGTTTTTGCTTAAGATCATTGATCTCACTAGTTCCATCGCCTGTGCTTATAATATCGTCCACATACACAATCAAGATGGATTGCTTTCCATTTTTTCCACACTTCACAAACATTGTGTGATCAACTTGTCCCTGTTTGTATCCAAACCGGCAAAGAGTGTCACTAAACCTGTTAAACCATGCTCGTGGAGACTGTTTGAGGCCGTAGAAGGATTTTTTCAGTTTGCAAACTCTTTTGCTTCCTTCTTCAATTTCAAAACCTGGTGGTATGTTCATATATATTTCCTCATCTAATGTACCATTTAGGAAGACGTTTTTAATGTCGAGTTGATGGAGTTCCCATTCTAAATTTGTAGCCAATGATAGAAGGACTCTAATCGTGTTCAAGTTTGCAACTGGAGCAAATGTCTCCTCATAATCTATTCCATAGGTTTGTGTAAAGCCTCGAGTTACTAATCTGGCTTTATACCGTTCAATCTCTCCATCTGCCCTATACTTCACGATGAACACCCACTTGCTACCAACAACCTTTTTCCCTTCGGGTAGATCCACAATCTCCCATGTTTTACTATCAAGTAAAGCTTTCATTTCTTCAAGTACAACTTCCTTCCACTTAGGTTCTTGGAATGCATTATGTACATTTCTTGGAATTCTTACACTGTCAAGCTTAGTAGTGAAAGCTTTAAACTTTGAAGATAACTTTGAGTAAGTCAAATAATCTGAAATAGGATATTTAGTACATGACCTTACCCCCTTTTGTAGTGCAATTGGCACATCTAAGTAACTTACCATAGTCTCTTTAGGAGCCAGTTCCAAGTCCAATGATTGACCTTGTTGAGGAGTTTTAGGCCTTCGAGAATGCACCAAGGTTGGTTTTTTGGGAATTAGTTCTCCCATTGAATTGGACTAGACAGTTTCACGCTCAATGGTAGGTGTTTGCGGTACTTGCGGGTGTTGTGGGAAAGTTTGTGAGATAGGAAGTGATATGCTTGGGTCCCAATAAATCTCTTCATTGGATGTCTCCCTCTAAAGAGAGGTATTAGTGAACTATGGTTATTTTTCGGAAAAAAAGTGACATCATATGAAACAAAGAATTTGTTTGTAGAAAGTAAGAAACACTTATAATCCTTTTGAGTGGAAAAGCACCCAACAAACACACATTTAATAGCTCGTGGGTCAAGTTTGCTTCTATTGGGTTAATTGTTGTGTACAAAAACAGTACACCCAAAGACTTTAGGAGGAAGAGAATTAAGGAGCTTAATGTGAGGAAATTGTTCTAGAAGAATACATAATGGGGTTCAGAATTTAAGAGTTTTTCAAGGAAGACGATTTATCAAGTATGAGGCAGTTAGAATGGCTTGTCCCTAATAGGAATTTGGAACAAAAATGGTAAACATCATAGATTGGGCTACCTTTAAAAGATGACGACTCTCTCTCTCCGCTATCCCATTTTATTGTGGGGTACAAGCACAAGAGCTATGGTGAATGATCCCATTGCCACTGAGATACTGAATAAAATCAGTTGAAAAATATTCTCTCCCATTGTCTGTACGCACTACTTGAATAGAGGTCTAGAATATATTTTGGATGAGTTTGTGGAACTGTTTAAAGATATGATAGGCTTCAGATTTGTCTTTGATTAGATATACCCAACATACCCTTGTATGATCATCAATGAAACTGATAAGTCAACGAGTACCAGTTAGACTTGTAACTTTAACAGGAACCCAAATATCACTATGAATAATTGGAAAGGTTTTTTAGGGTATGTATGAGTGTATGGGATAAGTATTTTTGCTTTGTTTTGCAAGGACACATTGCTCACAATATAAAGAAATCTGATCATTATTGATGAAAAGGTTTAGATATAAGATTTTCAACTATGGGAAACTGGGATGACCAAGACGTTTATGCCATAACATAACATCAGAATTTGACATAACTAAAAGGGAAATCCTATGTGGTGATTTGGATTCAATAGGAGTACTTTTTCCTGAGAAGAGTGAAGTCCATCTTTCTCCTCAGCACTACCAATCATCTTCTCCGAACACCAGTCCTGAAATTCACAATGAGATGGAAAGAACGTCACAATACAGTCCATGTCCTTGGTTAATTGACTGACAGATAGTAGATTATAAGTTAACTTAGGCACATAGAGAATAGCATTTAATGTCAGTTTTGGCAAACAAACTCTCCCTTAACCAACAGTTGGTGACCCTTTTCCGTCCGCAATCCAGACATTAATTTTCTGGTTACATAGCTCATATTTTTCAAAGAAGCTCATATTTTTCAAAGACATTCAAAGACCCAGTCATGTGGTCTGATGCACCTGTGTCCATAACCAGAGATTTTGACCTAGGGATTTTGATAATAATGATTGACACAGGTTACTTTTATGCACTAGTGTTGCAGTAGAGATTTGTTGGTCATGTGAGTCTTTCTTAGTTGTGATTTTTGTCTGGTTCAAGAGTTGATGGAGTAGTTCAATCAATGCTACATGTGTTGCTCCACGTTTTTGTTGAACTCTTTGACTTTTAGGTTTCCAATCTGGTAGTTTCCCATGTAATTTCCAACAAGTCTCACGGGTGTGGTAGGACTTATCACAGTGGCTACACCACTGCTTGTTCTTAGTTTCTTGCTCTCGGGTTTCGTAAATAGACTCCTTTCGAGAGTTTGCCACTAAAGCTGAGCCTTGAGAGGTTTGTTTAGAAGTGTGTGAGGTAAGCATGACCTTTTTCCTACTCTCTTCCCTACGAAACTCAACAAACATTTCTCGGATTGATGGCAATGGTTTTAAACCGAGTAACCTTCTTCGTACTTCATCAAGTCCAACATTAAGTTCCTGCAAGAAATCAAAAACTCGCTCCTTCTCCAATAATTTTTCATACTTCTAGGCATCAGCACAATGCTCCCAATTTGCTGCATAAAATAGATCCATCTCCTGCCATAATTCAGTGAGTAAGTTATAATACTCGGTAACCGACATATTACCTTGTTGAGTATTTCTGATTTTTGATTTGATTTCAAAGCACTGAGAAGTGTTTTCCAAATCAAAATATATTTCTTGCACAGCCTTCCATATTTCTCTTGCATTTTTGTAGAATAGGTAGGTTCTCTTATTTTTGGCTCCATTAAATTTATAAGCCAAGCCATGACAATAGAATTCTCAGCTTCCTAAGCACCGTAAGTGATTGTTGTTTCGTGTGGTTGAGGAATTGCCCCTGTTAGATATCCAACCTTGCCTCTTCCTTTGATTACGAGCATGATTGATTGGGACGATTCTCTAAAATTCATTTCATTTAATCTATGTTGCGTGATTTGCAACGAAAGATTATCAATAGAAGGAGGTGGAGTTTGGGCTGAAGGTATTACGTAACTAGGTGTTTGGGATGAGGTTTGGGACTCATCAGAGGAATTGAAGGTTGGTTGAACTCCAGCTATGATGTGGCTGGAAAAATTAGGCTACCAAAATCGTTAGCTCTGATACCATGAAACAAGAGGGTATAGAAAATATCATAAGTAAACCCACTTTATTTCTCTTATTATATGTAATTTATACATGAGTATAATCCATTCTAATACTACTAAATTACTGCCTTTTTCGTATATACTAACTTATCCTATCTATAGTGTATCTCATCTTATCTACTAGAAGATAAACTTATCTCCTAGAAGATAATCTCCTAAGCTACTTAAACTTATCGAAGATAATTATTCAACATATTTCAAAATATTAGTGGGAGTATGTATTGCCCTACCATTAATAATAAGTCTTTCTACTTTCTCTGCCAACAAAATCTTGGAGAGACAAGAAAACCCTAGAGTATTGATGTACAGTTTCATTGCATGGTAAACAATATCCCCATCTTGTTTCATCTTGATTTTGTTATGTTCTTTTTTTTTTTGTTCCAATTTGTCATCAAGATTTTGGTTGGTTAGTTTGAAAGACTTTCATATTAAATTGATAAAGTGATAATGTTACCTTAGATATTGACTTACACTAGTGCATGTTGAAGAATTAAACAACAATTGCTTATCTCAAAAAAAAATCTTCCCATTGAAAGGAGTGGTATAGTGTTATTTACTTTTATGGAAGTGTCTATCCTAAGATCATTTCACTAATGATACAAGCTTGTATGGTGTTCATAAAACTCTTGGAAGGATGTGAAGAGTCATATGAAAGTTTTACCTTCACATGGATTGGCAAGAATTATTTGGGTTTAGAGTAAATATTGTTTGTAACAAATTGAATATAAAACATTATTATGTTATTTATCCTACATAGGACTATCGCCATATTACTTCATACATTGTAATAGGATAGCAAAATTATTATAATAGAGTATTAACCTAATTAATTCTGCAATTGACAAAACTTCAAGAACAAAAAATTAAGTTATGAGCTTGTAGACCAATCACCTCATAATCAACCCCTTGCACATAGATGTAATCGGGACAAAGAGATGAGAATGCAAGCCCAGTAATCTGCAGGCCAGTGAAAGAAAAATAAAGATGTAACTGAAAACCCAAATAGCATGCATGGAATTTTGGTGAAGTGTTACTGGAAAATAGGCTTTACAGGATCTCATCAAAAGGTCACACAGAAATTACAAACTTCACACTTTGCAACTTTTCCAAAATCATATTTAGGCTTCCCAATACATTTAATGCAAAAGCTACTTAAACGCACCCAAGAACCTATGCATTACCAGTCATAACCTTAGCTTGCTCCAATGAATATGTTTTACACCAAGTTGTCAAAAATATCCACATCAGGTGGTACTGGTCACCATTAGAAGTATCCCACTTATCATTACAACCTAAATTCTTTAAATTTACCAAAATTTGTTAGTAGTACATGATTGATAAATCAAAGTCCAGAACTATTTCAGTTTTCCAGCTTCAAATGCATGTACATTTTTCTAAATGCATTTGCTGTTTTCCTTTTACCTTTGTTTACACTCACTAGAGACACTTTCCAGCTACAGGTCATATCATCTTGATTTTCTTTCAGCTTTTTTCACAGATAACTAATTTCCCTTTCCCCTAAGAATGTTTATATGGCTGACGTCAATCGTATAATACAATGGTGAACCAAATCGCCATGTTCAAATGCCTATAGATAAGAACTATAGATAACAGTTTTAGTCAAAAAGATAAGAACTAGTGAATGCTTACAACAGTCTCAACTGAAAAGAGATGCATTTTTATCAACCACCTTGAGATTGTATTCCCATATTTCTTTCCGTTCATAAAGTGTCTATTGGGTAGAAAGGAGATGGTGTGATGAGTGATGCTGCAGATTAACTAACCTCATACTTTGAACAATTTATCCATCTTGAAACTGCTGCCCATCTACATTCAAGAACAAAAACTAGTTATGTCTCATTATTCTGAAAAATCTCATCCATTTCATGCTTTATGTATGTATGCAACAAGAATGCGAAGAAACCATAAGGGAACTTCAAGTAGGTGATTCTTCTAGAATAATCACTATTTTCTGATGCATCCTAATTATGAGAACAGATATTCCAATGACTAAGCAATCTATTATCCATAAATCAATGCTCAGAACAGTATAAACCTGCGAGGATCATATATGGTCACAGTGCGATCAGCTCCACCAACCGCAATATTGCCCGTTGATGAACTGCAGACAGCATACAACATATCGCCAACAGAACCACATATGCGACGTACGCAACCACCACTTTCTTTCATTCTCAAGTCCCAAATCGTTAACTGCATTAATTGAAAAAGAGTAACAAATGTACATAATAAATCAGAAATAAGAGAAATACAAAAACACACAAAATTTTACTTGGCATCCTTCAGTGACAGCTAACAGAGAATTCTCTTCTCCATGATTCAAATTCTGTAAAAAGTTCAACGACGATGGATACCAGAGGCTGCATTGTATATATGTATGTAAGCATCCTTCTTTATTTACCCATTGAAGTATTAAAAATAAACAAAGGTGATGACTAGAAAGTTGTTCCTCTTCATCTTTGTTGGTTGATAGTTATTTCTTCTTTTACTCCTTGAGATGGATTTCATTCGATTCAAAAGAATTCTAAAAGAATAGTAGTTTCCTTTTTTTCTTAATTTAGGGTAAAAGACAGAGATCTCCCATGTGGTTTAAAAAATTTTAGAAAAATCTCCCTATCTTTAAAATTTTTTAAAAAGTCCTAATTTTCAGTTTTCTAAAAAAAATTCTTTTAAACGCCGGTAAAAAAAAACAACGAACCACACGTAGTATGGACTTCAAACATTAACTAATCAAATGTCACTCATATGATAATCTAACTCCACTTATAAATCTGACCACGACAAATTAAATTTGATTAAGTAATTAAAAATAATTATAAATAATTATTCATTTGTGTCATAATTAATTATTTCGGTTAGAGTTTAAGAGATTGATAGTTGTAGTTTATATTATGTTTAGGTAGGTGTTTTAGTGTGTTTATAAGTGTTGATTAGATGATTATTACATTTTTAGGCTTAGAATTATGTTCGTGTGATTGTTTGTTTATGTTTTTACGTGCTATGTGGTTTAAGGCATGATGTTGGACCTTAATCTTGTGTTTTTAAGATGTGTTTGTTAGTGAATGAACCTAGATAAATGAAGATTGAGGGAAGTTGGAGCATGCTTGGTGTAAAATGAAGTGTCACGATCGTGTGCACCATCGTTGCAAAAGGGTTTTACCCTGGGTCACAATCGTGCATACAGAATGTTTTTATGTTGTGTCACGATCTTGACAAACACTTGCTAGACACAGGGTTTTCAATTTGTTTTGATGTTTGGAAGGCATATTTGGAACAATGTGACCTGGGGAAGCCCTAAACTTAACCCTAAGTCACCCATTTACTATAAAAGAACATTAAGAGATCCAAAAACATCAGCCACCATCTTACCGAATTGGGGAAAAAGCAAGGAAGATCAAGAAGGGAGCATTTGGATTTCCAGTTGTTCCAGCAACTTCTAGACCAGCCCATCTCAAATTCTTCCTTCATCCTTTGTTTATTTTCTTTAATCTTGATGTATGAACTGAGTTCGAGGATGCTCTACACATTTATTATGTTTTAATTTCATATTAGGATTTGTTCTTAGACTTATTCTATCGCTTGAACACTTTTGATTTCAATACAATGTTTTGGAGGAAGTGATATTTGTGTTTTCTTATCCTTTGAAAATAAATCAAGAAAGTGAGTCGAAAGTAATCTGATTAGGTTGGGTAATAAGAGTTAACAACCTAATAAGTCACGCAAATATCAAATTGATAATTATACAAAGAGAGATTTTGCGTGAGAACTTGATTATCTAATAGATTGCTTAAGAATTAGTTGAAAACATTAGGCTGTTTTTATTAATCGAGAGATTGTCAGAAATTAAGCAGAAAATGTATTTCCTCATGTGTTTTTGTTACACCACTACTAGCTAAATATATATACAAAAACCTAGTATCCAAATCTGGTAGATACCCATAAATCATGGAGCATCTTATCATAATCTTAGCCAATCCTATCAGAATCTTGACCAATAATATCCTAACTTAAGGATACAATCTATTACAATATATTTTCCTAAAATAGTCTCCTAACTATATAGTTTTTCCACACTTCCCCTCAAGTTGGTGAATAGGTATTCTCCATTCTCCAATAAGTAATGAGTACACTCGGACAAGAATTGCTCCCTCTATCGATATGATAACTCAAAAGGGAGCTTATCGTCAGGACAAATTTTGCTATATCAACAAACCATGGTGTTACCATGGTGTCAAGTAACATCAAGGTTTCATCGGGTAATTGCTCACTAATATCATCGCTCTGCTCAATTTCCACTCCTTCCAAATTTGATAAGTTATCTACTATCACATTCTTGACTCCCTTTTTGTCTCGTATTTCGATGTTGAGTTCTTATAGTAGTAGTATTCATCGAATAAGTCTCAATTTTGTGTCCTTCTTGGTGAAAAGATAGTTAAGTGCGACGTGATCGATAAAAATGATCACCTTAGAGCCCAAGAGGTACAATCGAAACTTGTCACATGCATATACCACCGCTAGTAATTCCTTCTCAATAGTGGTGTAGTTCAGTTTGGGTCCTTGACTTCTTGCTTGCATAATATACTGCACGCAACTTTTCGCCCTTTCCTTGACCCAACACGCAACCAACAGCTTGTTCGTTAGAATCTCACATGACTTTGAATGAAAGTGTCCAATTTGGTGACAATAAAATTAATGCTGATGTTAGTGCCTCTTTAAGTTTGTTAAACGTTGATGCACAATTTCCATCAAAATTAAACGGCACTTCCTTGACTAAAAAGTTTGTTAGAGGTCTGGCAATCATTGAGAAGTCCTTGATAAAACGTCGATAAAATCTTGCATGACCTAAGAATGTTCATATGTCTTTAACATTAATGGCTAGTGAAAGCTTCTCTATGACCTTTGTCTTCACTCTATCCACTTCAATTCCATGGTGTGATATTTTATGTCCTAGCATTACTCCCTCATGCACCATAAAGTGACACTAATCCACATTCAAAACTAGATGTGATTTTTCACATCTTTGGAGTACTCTGTCTAAATTAATCAGGCACTATGCAAAGAGTCTTCAAAGACCCAAAAATTGTCCATAAAATCTTCCATTATGTCCTCGATCATATCCGCAAAGATAGATATCATGCAAATTTGAAATATAGCTGGAGTATTGCATAACCCGAAGGACATCCATCTATACGCAAATGTACCATAAGGACACGTAAAGGTGGTCTTTTCTTACTCTTTGGGATAAATAAAAATTTGGTTACATCCCAAGTAACCATCCGGGAAGTAGGAGAAAGAATGACCACCCACCTTTTTCATCATTTGATCTACAAATGGGAGAGGAACGTGATCCTTTTTAGTAACTTTGTTGAGTTTGCAATAGGCAATGCAAACTCTCTACCCTGTAATGGTTCTTGTGGAGATCCACTCTCCGCTTTCACTCTCCATGACAATCATACCGCCCTTCTTCGGTACGCATCGTATCGGGCTGACCCATTTGCTTTCTGATATTGGGTACATGATACCCAAGTCTTCACTACTTTCATTTTGACCACTTCCTTCGTGTGAGGGTTCAACCTTCGTTGGCATTCCCTCACTGCTCTACTCCCTTCTTTGAGGTTTATCCTATGCATACAAACATTTGGGTTTATACCACGAATGTCGAATATTTGTCATCCCATGGCCTTCATCCGCTTTTTAATAACTGCTACCACCTCATCCCCTTGTTTCCTACCCAACTGATTGGAAATGATGAAGGGTAGAGTTTGACCTTCACCTAGAAAGATATATCTAAGGCGTGCGGGTAAAAGGTTGAGCGCTAGAGTTGGTGGTTTCTCTATGGAGGGTGATATGGGTACTTCAGTCCTTACTAATATTTCTTGATGCCTCTGAACACCTGACTCCTCAATCTCCGTGTTTGCCTCAAACTTTGCTTCGTTCGCCCTCTCAACTTCATTGTCTATCTCAACTTACACAGATTTAGTTTCTTCAACGTAGCTCTCTTCTAGTTCTTGAAAACTTTCATCCATAACATCAATCTTCATGCAAGTGCTACTTTCTTTCGGATTTTTCAAGGCCTTGTTCATATTGAACTCTACTTGATTTTCACCAACCCAAAGTGTTAATTTTCATTCATGAATGTCTATCAATGCTCTTCTTATGTTCATAAAACGTCATCCAAGAATCAATGGACAGTTCTTATCCTTTTTGAAATCTAAAACAACGAAACCCACAGGGATAATAAACTTGTTCACTTGCATTAAGACGTCTTCCACCACTCCAAACGGTTTCTTAATTGATTGATCAACCAACCGAATTAGTATTGAAGTTGGCTTTACCTCACAGAGCCCCAATTTCTCGAATATCAACAAAGGTATAAGATTTATACTTGCTTCTAAATCGCACAAGCACTTTGCGAATTCAAATTCACCAACTACACAGGAGATTGTGAAAATCCTCGAATTTTTCAGCATTGAGGGCATATTAATGCTATCGTTTCGTTTTCTTCCCAGGTGCGCTTCTTTGATAATGTCCTTCAGAAATTTAGCATACTTGAACATATGTTCCAATGTCTCCACAAAAGAAAGATTATTTGCAAAGTCTTCAATTTCTCCACGAATTTGTAAATTGTGCATCCAGTTTACTCTTTTGTAATCGTTGAGGATATGAAATCTTGAGTGCATATGGCAGAGGGATAACATAAGGCGGGTATTCAATCATATCAGCATCCTTCTTCTTTTCTTGGTCTTTCTCTAATAGGTGGGGTGTAATTATTGGTTGCTCAAGTTCTTTCCTACTTCGAAGTGTGATTGTCTTTAGTTGCCCTTTTGGATTTGCTTCAGTATTGCTTGGGAGGCTCCTCACATTTCTTGCAGACAATGCATTTGTCAATTGGCTCATTTGAACTTTTTAAGTTATGGATGGAAGAGACATGATTTTTGATTACTTGTTTGAACTTCCCTTACAATCTCTCATGAGCGTCATCCATGCTTATAAGGTTGTCCAAGATTTTGTCCAGTTTAGAGTCAATAAAATTGGGTTTCACATATTTATAAAAAAATTCACCAAATAGGCATTAGAGATCTTCATTAGCTAACCCATAAAATTGCACATTCATTTGCAACATATTCAACAAAGCTGACATGATCTCAAAT
>JANZLF010000009.1:18980289-19002829 GCA_026546835.1 Erythroxylum foetidum
AAAACCCACTTTATTTCTCTGATTATATGTAATTTATACATGAGTATAATCTATTCTAATACTACTAAACTACTGGAATTTTCGTATATACTAACTTATCCTATCTATATTACATCTTATCTACTAAAAGATAAACTTATCTCCTACAAGATAATCTCCTAAGCTAACTAAACTTATCTAAGATAATTATCCAACAGTTAATATAAAATTAATCATGATCGTGAATTAGGAACATCTTTATTCTAACTTTGATAAAAGATACATCAAATGAACTTTGAAATTTCATGTAACGATGAAGAGCATTCTTCCCCATGAAGGTTGAAATCCAGCTAATTGACTTAACAATTGCAGTATCCTATTCCGATTTAAGAACTGCATGATTTTCATGCTATGTTGTGGATCTTAGAATATCAGGAAATAAGAAATATATTATTTGCACGGAAACAAATATAAATATTACTGAGAGTAATACCTAACCAACAGTTCTTGCAATACTGGAAATTCAAAGCTGCAGTTCTCCAGCAGTCGTGACAATTTACGGTAGTCCCACTTGGGATTTGTTGATTTGCTGCAAACATACTATTCCAAATAGAGAAGTACTCCAATATGAGAATTGAAGCAAACAAGAAGACAAACATTGGCCAAAATTTTCGTATTATGTGCCGACTTAAAAGAACACAAGCAGCCAGCAAGGCAATATATAGCATAGAGACGGCATTCAACAAAGCAAAACTGGCAAGGAGCAAAGCAACCATGTTAATCTCAAGCCCATAGAGATTGAACATATTCTCAATCCAGAACTTCAGATAAATAATGAAGAGAGTCTTTTGCATCTCAAATCTTTCCTGTCTCAACGCAAGAATTCTTCTTTTGTTCCATTTGTGATTCTCTTTGGTGCTTCCCCAGAAATTTCCAAATAAAAATTTTCTAGTGCTACCACCTTCTGAGCTTACGGCTTTATTGGAATTGTGATTTTGTGCTTGAGTGGGGCTGGCAGTGAAAGATAACCCTGAGGTGCTTGTCACTTCCTCTCTTTTATCAGATTGACTACTACAATCTGATGGTGGCCTATTTTCATTGTTTATTGTGGAGCCATTTATGCAAATATCTTCCTCCGAGACAAACAAAGGACAAGGTTCATCCCATTTACCTTTATCTACAGCAATATTTGGCATCTTCTCTAACCAGTGGAAAACATTATACTGAAGGGTGCAAGCAGCAATTACAAGTACCTTTCCCCTCAATCCTGACTCCAGGCCCCAAAAACCTGGATCATATGCATGTAATCCCAAGAAAAGAGACAAATCATAGTGCTGTTGTCCAGGAAACATGCCAGTCTGTTTACCCCACATCTGAAAAAGATACTCAGCTGTCACTAAGAATCCCGTGTACAACAGAAAGGACTTTGATGGTACCCGAGAAGCTTTGGGAAAAGTTGAACAAATGACAAGACCAAGTAGATAGACAAAACCAAAAGCGCTAATGGGAGATAAAGAAGCATAGAATAGTGCAATAAATAAGATCTTCTGGCTATGCCAGATCAGGAATCGTCTTACAAATCCAAATACTCCTGAATCCAATGGGTCAGGGTCTTTTGATCTGCTGTACTTGCTTTGTCTCCTCTCATAACTATAAAGTTGCATCACTACCAAGATTGCCAGAGATTCCCATACATTTCCAAACAATAAAGCCTTCGAGTCATAGCCAACATAAAATTTTAAGTCTATAAATCTGGAAAGCCATGTCTCAAAGCTTGGGAAACTGCTCAAACTATAGAGGAAGACAAACACCACAATTGCATATGCCTTTAAAGGAAACCATAAGCGCCTTTTAGTTCTCTCCACTAGTTGTCTTCCAATAATCCAAACAAGGAGAAGAAATATGTATCCAAATGATATGTAATTAGGTGTCACCAAGTACACTGTGACAAGAATAGTGAGGAATGCAATGTAAGTTCCACAAGAGCGATAGATGGATAAAAACTTCTGCCCGATTGCACCAAGGAATGATGCTATCCTACTCTCTGCAAAGACAAAAGTCAAAAAATGTGGTCAATGACTGGCATCCAGTGCAGATTGAGTATTACGAAGAGAACTTATCATAAAGTTATACATAAATCTGATGTATTGATAAATACAAAGAAGTGTGATGACATGACATCTCAAGTTAAAATCTTGGGTAGATCCATGATTGTAGAAAACAAGAGATAGACCCCAAATGCATAATTGTACAAGAACAAGCTACCTTTGGCCTTTTTCTACCAGATTTTAGCTTCTTATCTTTGGGGGAGGGTGGTTGGTAGAGTGGAGGGTTATGGTGAAAGGCTAGCTGTTTCCAGAGAAGTTCATTGTTCTATTTAACGGTTGGTCGGAAAAGTAAAACCGTATGAACCAATTCCAATATCTAAACATGGTAACCAATTGCCAAGTCACTTAGAACGTCTGGAGTTATTCATGAAGTCATACCATAAGAAGGATTATCAAGGTCATTTCTTGCCGATGTGGAGGCATATACTGACAAGAGGACTGATTTGTTCAGACCAGCTTTCAAGATGCCAAATCCAACAGGAGGGCTAGGTGTGTGCTGCACAATTGCTGAGAATGAAAATAAGAGCTCAAATCCATGGTTATGAATGGCGCAAAAACAAGCAAGCAGAGCTATTTCCAAAAAATCCCAGGAACTATCTTGCTTCAGAAGACCTGCAACAGTTCACACGATATGGTTTAGTTACATTCTTGGGTTTATAGCATAAAAAAGAATATATCATAACCTCAAAACCAATTAAAAAGTTCATACTGAGAAGTCAAACAATTGAACACCAACACCTACCTAACTGCAGCAAAACTTCCATCCTGAAAGAACCATTTTCCTCAAACACATTGGAGATGAAGTCAATCTCAAGTATGTACAAAAGTGCAAAGTGAACTTCACACAGAAGAATCAGGAATTGCCGTATCTTTCTGCTGATACTGTGGCTCAATAGATACATCAAGAAAAAAATCACTGGAGCACAGGCCAAAGTACACAATTGATTAGAAAACTGGAATTATCTCATGCTTCCCTAATTGATAACAGGCATCACTAGTGATGACTACCGCGTATTATGCAAATTAGTGAGTTTGAGTGAATTGCATGGAACATACGATATACAGCATGAATGAGACCAGGTTTCATGGCGATGAGGAATATCAATGTCAACACTATAGCTCGAGAGCATTTCCGCAATCCCCACGCAATTGTTGCAACTATCAATACCTTGGTATCTTCCTCCACAGAAACTACAGAAACAAAGAGCAATTAAATAGATGAAGGGTAGCATGCATCTCTCAGTCTGCAGATTACATATCCCTCATAACTGCTCGATTATACAGTCAGAAGGACGAAAAATATGCTGAAAAATCATGATGACCCACAACAAAAAAAGCCACAGGTTAGTGTTTGAATCAATTAGTTCATTACCTTCTGTAATAGAATTGTTCAAAGACTGATCTCCCTCGTTAGACAAGTAAAGAAGAACAGAGTTATTGACAAGATTACCCAAGGCAACCAATATGCCAAGACAAAATTGTGCAAGTAGAAATAATCCAGGAGTGGGATAATGCCAAAATCCAATCATATCCCATATTTTCATATCCTGCATGCACAGCCAAGGTTATTGAACTTTGAGATCCATGTTTTTATCAAAAATTGGAGGTTAAAGTTGAAAGTGCGAATACCTTGCCTATTGTCCAATTCAAGAATGGAAAAGCTACATTGAAGATATACGTGCTAACAGCCCAAAAGAGAATGAAGATGAGAAGCAGTCCACTCAACCGATGTAAACGGAAAACAGAAGGGAAGGCATAGACAATGTAGCCAACATATGCGAGTAATCCAAATGCACATATACTGGCAAAGTGAAAGCTCCAGTAGGACAGAGCAAAAAGGGAAACCTGTCAAATCCAGCACTGAAAGTCAAAAATCAAATGATGTGTTCAAGTAGAAATTGGTACTAAACTCATTGCTTTTGTATCTTGCATTTAGTCATTGAAAAGTGGAGGCCCAAACAATGACAGTCAATTAAGTATTTGTTGATACGTTATGCAGAATTTGCCTCATTCAAGAAGATTTTGCTTTAAGATTACCAACTCAAATCTCAATCAGTACATACCAACCAGAAAAGGACACAGAAGTTGACAATGTAATTGATTTTCGATTTCCGGAGATGATACTACAAGATAATGCTCAAGTAATTGTCCAAATGGTCTCAGACAATCACTGCTCAAGTGCCTTTAATGACAATCACTGCTCAAGTGCCTTTAATGTTAAACAAACAATTGTACCTCTTAAAATAATTAGATTGGATATCAGCTACAAAAAGATTGATAATTTGTTAAAGCAAAACCATTTTAGTCCAAGTCAGTAACATATTAGTACAGCTCATGCCATTTATTAGGGATTTACCCTGTATCCCCCAAAGCAACAGATCACAGATGCCAAGAAACCAGTCTAATCCAGAGAGCAGATAACAGTATCTGGATAGTGAATATATACCGGGAAACCATACGTGAAAAAGTTAATGCTGAAGGTCCGAAAAACTGCTCCCCTCAACAAGACATTCGTATGCCTGACTCCAGATCTGCATTTTAAAGCAGGCTCGTTAACCTTGCAAGCAACAAGCAAATTAAAGTTTTCATCTAGGCAGATATTTCGTGATATACTCTGACTGGATTCAAAATTGCAAGGCAATAGAAATAGTGTTTCCACTAACCACATTCAAACCATATGCATAAGAAAAATGTATGGAAAAGGTTACTGATGTAATAAAAAAGTGTAAGTTTGAAAACTTGCTGCAACTTTCATTAGTATAGGTTTTCCAAACACTTATAAGTCAACTATTAATCACAATATTACGAGAACAACCAAATGAGAAAGTACCCCAAAATTAAGACAGTAATAGACTACCATAACAACAACAACAACAACAACCCAACAAGAATCCCGCTAAGATACGAGATCTAGGGAGGACATAACAGCAACAAACTGGAAGGCAATAATCAAGCAGTGTTGTCATCTTTTGGTGATGATATTGCCATAATAATAACATAAAAGAATTGAAAAAGAAAAGTGGGAACAGGATGACAAGATGTCAGGGAGTATTGGCCAAGCTTTACCTCAGTTGACGAATGAAAAATGAATGCCTCAAGGGTAAAAGTTGCTCTGTCAAAGTATTTTCTCTTATAGACATAATGAAGTCCATTTCCTCCAAGTCACGGTTAATAAAAGATAGCTGAATCAAGAGGTACAAGGTTAGATAGGATGCAATGTAAACGGCCCAGGAAAAAAGCAATAAAATGAGGAGGACATGACAATAGAATGGATGATAGTAATGTTTTACATCAACAATTGAATTACTTAATCAAGACATGATAAGTTGAAGGATGCATCGTTGATTGATAGACAACAATTTGGTCCCCCCAACTTGCATCAATTCAAAGATATTGAACAATCATTCACATTCCTAGCAACTAGGAAGTAACAAAGCCAAAATTTCCATATCTCATTAAAAAAAAAGAAATAATCAGAGGGAACCTCATCAATTATATGAAAGCTCTTATTTCATGTGGCACCTATACATCTTTAGAAGAGCACAAGCCACTTTCTGGGCTCATGCTAGTTGAAAATCTCCTTCACTTAGAAGCGCAGAGGAACAGAAGACATATACTACCAATCGTTGCCATAACCTTTCTGCAAACCTACCACTGTTAAGATTGAACTTGAAACTTCCGTGGTAGAGTGGCCTAAACAAGCATTTCTCACAGAGGAAGCCAATCTAATTCTCCATTATCATGCATAGAACAATTGTGAAACTGAACTCCTACCCAAATAATCATAATCTCTGTGCTTCCAATGAACTAATTGCCTCTATGAGCTGCTTTTTTTTTCATTCAAGAACTCAAATTGGTCATTTATCCCTCCACACTTGCTACTTATGATACTGATTACATTTTTCTTCCAGTTAAATCACAATCATGTCTCAAAATCAAAAGCCTCCCTGATCCAAACATATAATCATTTACCATGTGAACGATTACTAGTAGAAGCAACTTACTTTAATTGAATTCTACATCATATTTAATTTGGAAGACATCAGTGCTAGACCATTGTTGCACCGATTTTGACTTTAGGAGAGAATATCTCAACAAATTAAACATAAACAGATATTTAATTACATGAATAATACATACCATGATATAGAAAAGTACAAGAAAAAGACTAGAACAAATGTTGGGCCATTCTGATTTTGCACATATTTTGAACAGACCAATAAAATCTGCCACCCAGTTAATTATGCTAGGAAACTCCACAGGAAGCTGATAGACATAAAGTAGTATGATGTTTAGGCTAGCATACAGCTGAAGGGGCCTCCACCACCTACAAGATCATACAGGAAAAAAATATAACCATTAGAAAAATATAATAGCAAGTATGTGAAATATAGATCAACTGTACTTCTTTCTAATATATTAAAGTAACTACTGATTTATCTTTAGCCACTAAGAGATCACCTGAAAAGGCCTAGAAAATTGCTGGTCAGAGACCAGTCCACAAGACCAACACAGCTGCAAATGAAAAAAGGTAGAGAGAGCCAAGATGGATGGCTAATACCCACACCTAGTTGAATGGCCGGTAACAGCAAACAGGAAGTAACACTGAGATGAGAACCTTACAAGTAGAGAAAAGACAAAAAATCTCAGTCAATACCTATGTAATGTCCAGTATTCTTGTCAATAAAGTCCAATTCAGACAATAAAAAGGGAAGTTCAGAAACGTGCATGATCAGAAGCAAATCGAAAAAAGAAATAACTTTGAAACCAAGGTTCATTTATGAATTTAACCAAAAAAAATGCCATAAAGTTTACTGAAGAACACCATAAAACATATATTCGTATTGGAATTTTTATCTATTACATGTCCACAAAGATGGACACCCAAAATTGAATAAACAGAAAGCAAGGGAGATTAACAAGAGAATAAGATGAGGCTTCAGCAGACTCTGTACCAACCTAAACGTTCAAGAACAACTAGAAAGCGACCACATCCAGAGTTTTCCCATGTAATGATACCAAATCTACTGCCATATATATCAACCAAACAAACAACCAAGAGTGGACGCTGCAGAATTGCACCAAGAAATTGTCAATTTATGTGGATTGATTGTGAAGTGGAAAAATAGGATAAAACTGAAAATTAAATATTACATCATAAAACCAACTAACTGTGCCCATCCTGCATTTGCTCCACTTCAATTGTTTCCTTGAATGGCCCAAATAACATGATACAACACTTGGAAAAGAATCACGCCAAGTGAAAAGAAAATCACAGGCCAAAGAATGAGATATCGCCTTCAGAATCGGAACCCTATTCAAAAACAATGGTGTATTAGCGTAATTTTGCAAAAACCGTGAACGAAAAAGTTAGCTGAATAAAAAGAAGCATAGGTGTGGGAATAAAATTTTCCACATTTTGCATTATCCTCCCCTTCTTGTTGAAGAAAATACATTTTCAAGAGCAATAAAAACATTAATTTTCTTGAGCCGAATGTCAGCAGAATTGATATAGTTATGAAACTACAAGAGTAGCTTACCTATGTCCGGAGCAGTATATTGAATGAGAAGGAAAGCTATTAAATCAACCAAGGAGATCAAACTCCAATTAATCAAAGCAGCTGCAGGAAAGAAGGAAATAAGCAAAATCAATTACTAATTCAGCAATTATTCTAAATTATACTTTTGATTGGTTTCAAACACATTCTTCTATTCAGCTAAAATCATTGATATCGTCGATTCCAGAACACATCAACCATGTTCTGTCCAAATAAAACTTCATTTACCATGAACTTGACTGTAGTATGAACAAGTAAGAAAGCTTACGCGAGCCAAGAAAGATGATAAACAAGAAAAACCTTCACAAGATTAGGAAAAGACTAAAAGAAAAGAAAAGAAGCAAAATTTTATACCAAATTCAGAGCATCAAGACCAGAGCATCAAATTAAATCTAATAAAAGTTAAAAAGACGATGTATTTCAAAAATTCTCAATAGTTAATACGCCAAAGCAACAAACTTCAAACTCAGAAGTCCAATAGCTAAACTAGAAGCTTTGCAATAATCACCTACCCTTCCAATGGCGAAAAAAGTAAGCGGGTACCTGTCAAGAGCAGCAGTGGCAGCACAGATCCAAGAAGAAAGTTAGCCATTAGATTAACTCCCACCCGCTAACAGAAGAATCGACTCGGTCTCATTACTTTCTATAGAAAACTATCCTCCCCACCAATCCTGGCAATGGGTTTCCTATGAGAATCGAAAGAAACCCATTTCCCGGAAAATAAATAATCTCGGGAGGAAGAAAACTACGTAACACACCCAACTATACCGGTGTTTCAGTCCGTTTCTTTTTTCTGTAAACAACCTAAGGATCTTTAATTACCCGTGTACGTCTAAGCAAATTTATCCACTAATGGCTTGAGGGAATTTTTAACTACTTGACTTGCAAGTTGGGAATTTTCATTAATTAATGATCTTATTGTTCATATTCTGACGAACTCCCTTCTAATTTTAGGCATTTAAACTAAATCTATATATATGTACATGTATTCTTAGACTTAGGACTACGCTGTCGTTTCAATGTCGAAGCTTGCTTAGACTCAAACGGCGTCGTTGAGTAGCGTTCGAAGTTGCCCGTGGGTAGGTACCTTATCTCCTTTGAGTTGTCCAAATTTTCTTTTCGTATCTCTTTCGGACAACATGAGTTCCCTGGTTTCGCTCTCGTCTGCTGGTCTCTGCAAATGCCAGCTATTGAAGTTCCAGCAACTAGCCGCATCAACCGTGAAAACTTGTCCCTGGTATCGGAGCAAGGGCTTGAAGTTGAGACTACGTGCCAGTACAAATGAAATGGATACACAGACAGTGGAAGAATCTAAAGAAAAGCTCAAACTAGAAGAAGAACCGACCGAAACGAGCAACATCAGTTCCAATCCTTCAGCTTCTCCTAAACTTGAAAAGGACCTCAAAAAGGTTCCTTTTTTTAATGTCTTTATTGATTGCCATCAACACTTTATATGATCTCATAAATGCGCACTTCAAATTGCAGCTGGGTTTTAGTTTGCATGTTTTTTTCTTGCATTTTCAAGACGGAATTTTTCTGGAAAGGTTTAGTTTCTTATAGGGTTTGTTCGAGCTTGTGGAAGAAACATGAATGTTAAACTGATGCCCAAGACAGTGTAGTGGTCATGGTTGTCAAAAGCTGCACAAATTTTGTGACTGATCTTTTTAAAAATCTTGGTTTGTGGTTGATTATATTGTTTTTATTTTCTTGAAAAAAAAGGTTGTTCAAAAGACAGCGGCGACCTTCGCACCAAGGGCTTCTACGGCTACAAAAAATCCTGCGGTACCTGGAACTGTCTTGTACACTGTTTTTGAGATTCAAGGATATGTGTCAATGTTGTTAGGTGGAGCGCTTTCATACAATCTCATTTTCCCATCAAGTGAACCAGACATATGGAGATTGATGGGAATGTGGTCTATTTGGATGTTCAGTAAGTCACGTTTCCCCTCCTCGTCACCTTTAGATTACACTTCAAAAGGTCTGGATTGTGTGGGAGATTGATAGACATTCGCATAGCGATACAGTGATCAGATCTATGTTTATACTATTTTCAGCAATTCCTTCCCTGCGTGCCCGTGATTGCTCCAAGAACGAGAAAGAAGCTCTTAACTACTTATTTTTGCTGATCCCGTTACTCAATGTGATAATACCCTTCTTCATAAAGTCCTTCTCAGTTGTGTGGTCTGCTGATACTGTAGCCTTCTTTGGAATGTATGCGTGGAAGGTATGCTTCATTGCTCCAAAAACATTTCTGTCGAATCTTCTGATGTTTATTTTGGTATTTGCATTGTGACGTCTACTTTTACAGCTGGGTTGGCCACAGAGATCTGAATAAGAACTGAAAAGCTTGTGCCTTTTTCTTGATTAAACAAAGAGGATCAGTGTCAAGTTTTTCTCCAACACTCATTGACCATATTTTCAGCTCATAAGCGACAATTTCTTGAAGCTCAGCTGCAACACCTTACCTGTGGAAGAACCACCTTTGATGGTTAACAAGTAGCAACGGCGACCTCTTCTTGGTTTACCGTGATATCTGTTCGCCCTAAAATTTGATTGGCAAGGAAATATACATGTATAGAATGTGAAGAAATATCAAGAAGACTGACAATTTGGTGAACAAACACAAATGTTAACAGATAAATCCACTATGTGAACATACCATAACTAGTTCGCTTTCGCTGTGGAGGAATCTTTGTACACCGACGTCTTACATCTCTTACTTTCTGTTGACTTCTATTCCTCTTTTGTTTTAGATTCTTTACTTAGAGAGAACATCGCAGATTCTTTACTTAGAGAGAACATGACACACTGACACAGTGAGGATCTGATGTTGTCCTTATAGCAGAAGTCAACATAACATGGCTTTTAAACCAGATTATTTTACACTTTGCTGCATCAATGTTTCTGATCACTGAACGCAGGTTAAGATCACGCAATTTTTCCACAAACTAATCATCTCGAGATATCTAAGCAAGTAGAAGTCGTACCTCAAGGTACCCTTTCTTGGAGATCAACTAAGCATATTTCACGACAAGGGAAATGACAGGATACGGGTGTAAATGGCCAAAACATGTCATCTTATTCAACTTCATGCTATCATAAGAATCATCGCTTATACCACCTTTAATTTCATGATCTATGGAACATTCATCTTTATATTGAAGATCAACTTCCTTAAACAAGTCTCCACCTTTTTTTTGTGTAAAGAAGGTAAATAACAAGACAGATTACATGCTAGGTCGTGGGTGCCTGACCCCTGACACATCATCTTCTAGGAGAGGAAGGCAGCTCTTCGGAGGGTGCTGAAAACTAGTGAATTCTAGGGGAAATTGTCTGGCAAAGTGCGCAAGCCAGTCCGCACTCCTATTACCCTCACGATAAATATGTCGGAGAGTGACAACCCAGTTGCGAGAAAGCAGCTCATAGATACCCACAACAAACGAGTTGGAGGAAGTAGCCCACGACTGTGGAGAAGAGAGCAGATTCGTCACAGTGCTAGAGTCCACCTCTAGCACGATATGGCGGTACCCCGAAGCCTAAGCGAGCCTAAGACCAGAAAGGACCTCCCAAAATTCGGCATCCAACGGGGAGCACCCCCTAATGTTCTGGACAAAGCCGCTCAACCAAGTACCTGTGCTGTCGCGCAGTAGCCCAGCTACAATAGCAGAATTACTGGATCCTGGGAAAGCACCATCAGTATTGAGCTTCACCCAGCCAGGTGCTGGTGGGTGCCAGCCTAACTGCGAAGCACGACGTCGAACAGGGGTCAGTTGAGTCCTATGTTGCCAGGTGTCAGCTAAGTGCATGTGGTGCGCATATTCCAATACGGCCTGGATCAGAGAGGTCGGCCAAGAAAAAGAGCCGTCGAATATGGCCCGGTTGCGCCAAGACCAGAGAAACCAACATGTAATGCCAAAGATGAGAGCCCAGTCAAAGCTCTGGAGCGCCCTACCCGAGCGGAGATTCCTAGTGAGCCAGGCGTTGTGGTCGAGGGAAAAGAAATCAACGGTAATAAACTCGGGGGAAATTGCAGCCAAAAGGAGTGGGCGCGGGAGCAGTCCCGAATGACATGGAGGGAGGATTCCTCGAGATGGCAATAGGGGCAAGCAGGATCTGATGTGAAGCCACGTTGGAAGTGCCGTTGATTTGTGAGGAGCCTATCATGCAAAAGGAGCCATAGGAATGCGCGGATCCGCTGAGGTCCGTGCCACTTCCAAATAGTACTCCAGGCTGGGTGAGTCGAAGGGGGATCATGCTGCAAGATCATGGAATAAGCAGAAGATGTTGTAAAGTAGCCATCCGCCGTACGTCCCCATCGGAGTTTGTCCAGCCCAAAGGCTGTCGCCGGAGGAAGGATACCTGTAATAGACAAGCAGATCGTCGGAGGAAGCAAGTGTTGAAAAAGGGCCCAATGCCAGTTACCGGTGGCATCTGTGAAGGCTTGCACCCGTAGCTCAATAGTGTCGGGTAGTATCGGGGCGACAGTGTGGTAAAGGAGGGGGGCCCAGTCGCCAACCCATGGGTCCAGCCAAAATCGTGTGTGGGTACCGTCCCCGATCATCCATTGCAGGCCTTTTAGCACATGAGGCCAAGTCGCCTTGATACTCCACCAAGTCATCGAACCACCTGAAACATCAAAGGAACAGGGGAGATTAGTAGCATCAAAATGATATTTAGCAGATAAAACTTTAACCCAGAGAGTGTTAGGTTTGGATATCAGGGTCCAGCCGAGTTTGGCAAGGAGAGCATCATTAGTGGCCCTGATTCGTCGAATGCCTAGTCCCCCCCCTATCCTTGGGGAGGCAAACCGTGTCCCAATTGAGCAAGCTGACCCTCTTGGTATCATTCATCGTGCCCCACAAGAATTGGCACATGAGTTTCTCCAAGTCATCACACAACTGGCGCGGTAATCGAACAGTTTGCATCATGTATATAGGGAGCGCAGCGAGAACAGACTGGATAAGAGTGAGACGGCCAGCGAGGGAGAGCATGGTCGCAGACCACCCAGAGAGGCGTTGTTGTGCCGTGTACAGGATATATTGGTAAGTGTTCCTAGTAACCCGCTCGTGGAGAAGGGGCACACCGAGGTAGAGACCTAAGTCTGTCGTCATAGAGAAGCCTAGGGCCTCGCTAAGCAAGTGATCCAGGGTCGCCGGGATATTTCGGGAAAAAAACAGCGAGACTTGGCTTGACTGATACGATGACCTGACGAGGTGCAGAAAGTGTCTAGCGTGGCTCGTATTTCTGTAATCTGAGCTAAGGATGCTTCCACAAATACAATGAGGTCATCGGCAAAGAATAGTAGGAAAGGGGGGCTCTGCTTAAACAAATCGGTTGCCACCGGCCATGAGCAATAGAATCGGAAATTAAGTGACTGAGTCTTTCCATGCACAGCACGAAAAGATACGGGGATAAAGGATCACCTTGGCGGATGCCCCTAGTAGAGAAAGAGTCACCTAAAGCCCCATTCCATCAGACTTGCAGGGAGACCGAGGAAATGCACTTCATGATTAAGTTAGTCAGCGAGCCCGGAATACCGAGGTGGATAAGGGTATCTAAGATGAAATCCCAAGAGGGTCTATCATAGGCCTTTTCTAAGTCCACCTTTATCGCTATGAACCTTTTCTTGCCAGCTTTCCTGCGCATAAAGTGGAGGACTTCTTGCGCAATAATGATATTGTCGGTGATCTGGCATCCGGGAACAAAGCTGCATTGGGTCGGAGCTATCAAGGCTGGAAGGAGAGGTTTCAAACGATGCACGATTAGTTTGGTGAGAGCTTTGTAAATCACGGAGCAAAGGGCTATGGGTCAAAATTGGGATATGAAGGTGGGCTTGGGGCACTTAGAGATGAGGACTAGAATGGTGCGATTAAGCTCAGAGTCCCAGATTTCGTGGCGGAAGATCCGTTGAATAAATGAAGTCAGAGCTGGCCCGATAATGGCCCACTGAGATTGATAAAAAAGTGTCGGAAAGCCGTCAATTTCAGGGGCTTTGTGTGGAGCCATATCAAAGAAAGCTGACTGGACGTCGTCTGGGCTAGGGGTCTGTTGCAAATGAGCAACAGACTGGGGAGAGAGGGGGGGGAACTTGGCCAAAAGAGGGGGGAGCCGAGAGGTTGGATGATTGCAAGAGTAGAGTTGTTCCAGAAAAGTCCGAGCAAGGCGTAAGATAGGTTCAGTGTCAGACTGCGTGTTACCCTGCTCATCTCTGAGAGCGAAAGTCCGAGAGCGACGTTGCCTGGTCATGGTGATGGTGTGGTAATAACGCGTGTTGCGATCGCCCTGACTAAGCCATTTACAACGGGAGCGTTGGTGCTAGTGAATTTCTTCTTGGAGGAGAACCTGCTCCAACTCCGTTCGCAAATGCTCTTTGAGGTCACGAAGGGATTGGGAGTCCTGGTGCTCTAGAGCGGTTTGGATGCCCTGAAGGCGACCTAGGAGCCTTTTCTTTCGATGAAAGATGTTCCCAAAGGTGTGGGAGTTCCAGGTCTGTAAAGAATGAGCGAGGGAGGTTAAGGTATCACTGATATGCATAGTGTCAGGGTGCCAAGACTGTGTAATAAGCTAATCAAACCCATCATGCGTCAACCAGGCATTCTGAAATCGGAAAAGTGACAAAGTGCGTGACCGCGGGAAGTGAGGAAGAAGGTTCACCAAAAGGGGGCGATGATCTGATTTGAGGAAGGGGAGGTGGTGAACCAGGGTGTGAGTAAACGTAGAGTGCCAGGAAGTGGAGCATAAAACGCGACCTAGGCGAGCGAGAATGTGTCCCTGCTTCCAGGTAAACTTGGGCCCAGTATTACCAAGATCATGAAGCTGACAATGATGCACACAGTCCCGGAAAGGTGTGTTGATGACTGGAAGTAGGCTGGAGCCCCCGCACTTGTCAGAACGTTCAAGTTTTGCGTTAAAATCGCCCTCTAGAACCTAAGATTTTGAGGTAAGGCGAGCGATCTTGCGAAGGAAGGTCCACAGAAAATGCTGCATGGAAGGTCCACCTTTTTTAACAACGACAAACAAGACAAGATTATGTTTCGCCAACCAGACATCAAACCAAGAGATTGCACCATATTTTTGTCCCTGATTCCTTCATCTCCTCTAAGCAGATCGCCCACTTCTCGTTACTTTCATTGTCGATTTCCACACATTCTAACTTCAGTTCGTCCCTCTTAGTTCCTACCTTCTGAGAATGTATTCTTTTCCAGTGGCAGACATGCCTCCATTCGATAGCAGCTGTCACTTAGATCTTCTCCACGCTATATAGACATGTTTAAGGGGTCTTTCTCCTAGTAGATATATTGGTTTATGCCCTTATGAATATTATGATATATATATAATAAAGTCATTGCAAATGAATATAGGATTGAATCATAATAATGAGATTTTATTGTATTTATGTATTATCATTAATTTTTTAATTATTGTTCTATTAAGATATAACATTAATGGATTATAAAAAACACATTATATTTTTTTCTATAAAAAAATAGTCAATCTTATAGACTAAAGTATAGGGATACTTAAACAAAAATATAGGTTCTTGTTAGATAACAAGTTTACTGAAATGATCTCATATAAGAAAGCTATTTGGAACGGTACTTGTAAGTATATGAAAATTGTCATTATAATGATTGTATACGTGATCTATTAACTTAAAATGTTAAAGCATTTTGATGAGATCGATGTCCTGTGATATAATTTTTTTGATTATTTACAAGGAATAGATTCTCTAAGAGTAAAATACAATATGGGATATAGTAAAATACAATATGGGATATTGTATGTGTAATATTATCTAGTATAATAACTCGCCTTCAATAATTTCAATTAAATCATTTAACAATATTTCATATTAGATATGAAATGTTAAGAATTTGAAAATGTCAAAATTAACGATTTTGGAATATTATGCTTAGTTGAAACATATATTATCCACTAAATTTTGAACTAGAGAGAATAATAAAAAGTTGAGATATCCAAAAGTTGAATATAATCTTACATATCTATCAAACAAATTATTTGTTTCAATATATAATGATTCTTAAGATAAGTAACAGACGTAAGATGACATATGAAAATTTCAAATTTCATACCAATACATCGAACTAGTGTTTTTGTTGTTATATTTAATATATAGTAGAAAGGATATAATATATTGAAATAGTTACTTTCAAGAAGAATTCAAAGAGTTTTGCTTGGAGATGATTTAAATTTATCATGTCTGCAAGGACATTAGTAGGAGAATAATTGTCCTCTTCAATAAGAATATGTAAAGACATATTGCTTATACATAACAACAATTTTGTTGGACTCCATTTCGAAGCTCAACTATCCGAATGTATTGTAAGACGTTAGCATATTATCTTATAAGGATATTTCCATAGGATTTGGCCAATATCGGTTCATTCTCATTCTCATAACATCTCAAACCACAAGGAGCGAGCCCACACAAGTCAAACACCCAAATCACCACTTGACTTTTTCAGAATAATTGTACCTTCATGTCTCTATTTTATTTTGAAATAAGAATCATCTTATTCAAAGCTCTACTGATCAAGATATGATTAAAATACCGAAGTATGTTTATAACTTAGTCATGCTCTCCTAACCGATCCCTCACTTTCTTTTCATCAAATTTTTTCAAATCAAGACCGAAGGCTATAAATTTTTATGAAGAGACACACAAATACGATAGGAATCTATTGGTTCAAGAATCACTTCATTTGGAGGTCAGATGATGAAGTTATGGCTAAAAGAATCAACCATGATTTCGTCCTCAATTATATTGTACCTATCTTGGGACAATTGAAATAAATTTTACTAGAGATATCAGCCTATAGTCGTTTTAGGGTAGTTTTGAAGAAGACTTCGAGATCTACAACTTTCGTGAAGACCTTCAAGAGAGATTTTGCCATCTAGAGGGTCAAAATATCAAATTTCAAAAGTATAGATGGATCAGACAAGGTGATACAGACTAAGATGAATCAGACGAAGGGATTCAGTCTAAGATAAATCAGACGAAAGGATTCAGTCTAAGATGAATCAGACGAAGGGACTCAGTCTAAGATGAATCAGGCGAAGGGATTAGTCTAAGGTGAATCAGACGAAGTGATTCAGTCTAAGATGAATCAGATGAAGGAGTTCAGTCTAAGATGAATCAGGCAAAGGGATTCAATCTAAGGTGAATCAGACGAGGTGATTCAGTCTAAGATGAATCAAACAAAGTGATTTTTACAAGATCTTCCTCACATCACCAAAAGTTCTAAATCACTAACTACACTCTCCAAAACATCTCCAATGATTCCTACATCCATTATAACGCCCCTTTCACCTATAATCTTTCCAAATTCAACAATCCTAGTGTGATATCACTTCATTTACCATAATTCTTCTATATATACATCCTATATAGCATCACCAACTTATAATGATCATATCTCTTGACTTTGATATCTAAAAAATTCATACTTTATATCATTGGAAAGTTAGAAAGATAATCTCCAACTTTTGTAAAGACAACTTTGGCTAATTCTACATGGATTGATATAGTTTTTCCTTTGAGTTCAGAACACAATTTTTCCTTATGAAAAGCTTGAAATTTTCATTGTACAAACTTGGAATGTCATGAACAAATCCATTCAAATACCAATATTATTTCATTAAATTCTCTAATCTCTACTTATTTAACTCATCACCTACAACTAATTCTCATCATTTACAAAAATCATATCTTTCTTTTCTATAATATCTCACTTATATGTATAACAATAATTCATATTCAAGATTCATCATCTCAAGTTGATAACTTCAAGTATACCTAATTTCAACTCAACATCATCCATACACAATCCCACTAACACATTCTTATGGTGGATCGTAACTCTTGTTACTTTAATTAAACAACCACTTCGATTCTAATTTCATCTTCTTAAGATAATAACAATTTTTATTTTCATTACATTCTACTTGTACACTTTAATCTTATCATTTCTACTTGTCTCCCTATTTTCCTCAATTATCCATGATAATATATTCACATCCATATTACATTTGGGGACATATCACCATAGTGCAATATTGATGTCATATTTAATAAGGCATCCTCTCAATACAAATACGTTGAATCATTATCTGTCATATTTAACCATGTATTATTTCTCATTTCTATTTATCCACAACTTTTATTTTCTTATATCATAGAAGAGCATCATTTTCCTCACTAATTCTATCATCTTAAACTCTTAAAACTTACTTATGCGTATAACTCATACACATGTGACTCAAACTAAGGATCAATTGTTGTTGCATGCTAAGACATGTCAGTCAAGAGTGCTTGTAAGTTGATACATATTTTTTAAAAATGCTCATGTAAGATACTAAATCTAGGTGCTCTAATATCATAACATGTTGGAGCCCAATTCCGGAGCCCAACTCTTGTGAAATATCATAAGACTTGAGCGTGAGTATTATTTTGTAGGGTTGTTTCAATGAACCTTCATTAGCCAACATTGGTTCATTTTCATGCTCTGATCGAAGCCCAACTATCCGGATGCATCATAAGATGTGAGTGTATTATCCTATAAGGTTATTTCCATGAGATCTCCCTGGCCAACATCGGTTCATTTTCATTCTCATAACATCTCAAACCACAAGGAGCGAGCCCACACTAGCCAGACACCCAAATCACCACTTGATTTTTTCAGAATAATTGTAGCTCCATGTCTCCAGTTTATTTTGAAACAAGAATTATCTCATTCGAAGCTCTACCGATCAAGATATGATTAAAATACTGAAGTATGTTTATAACCTAGTCATACTCTCCTAATCGATCCCTAAATTTCTTTTCATCAATATTTCTCAGATCAAGACCGAAGACTATAAATTTTTACGAAGAGATACACAAATACGTTAGGAATCTATTGGTTCAAGAATCACTTCATTTGGAGGTCGGATGATGAAGTTATGGCCAAAAGAATCAAACATGATTAGGTCCTCAATCATATTGTACCTATCTTGGGAAAATTGGCATAACTTTCACTAGAGATATCAGATTGTGGTCGTTTTAGGGCTACAAATCGTCTGAAGAAATTGAATTTTAATTCAGTCTATAAGAATTTCAATTTTCGAATGGAAGTTGAGCAGTAGAATATTACTTCAGTATAAGAATATTTTGGAATTGGGGCCCAACACTCATGGTATTAGAGAATGAAGATGAACTAATGTTGGCTAATGATGTTTTATTGAAACAACCCTATAAGATAATACTCACTCAAATCTTATGATATTCTACAAGAGTTGGGCTCCAGAATTAGGATCCAACAAATTTCATATTTTCAATTTTTGAAACTATAATTATCTAGGAACAACTCTTGTTGGATATAAAAATATAACCTAATTTTGAGAATTAGATCTATAAAGATAGATATAGAAGTTGTTTACCTATTATAGTCTAAGTACATAGATAGGGTACTAAAGTAGTTTACTAGACCATTTCTATGTAGTAGTTGATATATGAGTTTAAGGTTATATGGATATTAACTGTAGAAGTAAATCCTAATTAAAATACATTTTACTTAAAACAATATTATTTTCATAGTGGAAAGGTTACAATGTAAAAATGGTTACTAATTAAGTCATAATACATTTTTCATTTAGTGAAAATAATTATCTGCATCAATAATTTCTTTAATGAACGTGGTATAATTTCGTGCGTTGTTTAGACAGTAATGTACTATAGAACATTAGAATCATTCGGCATACAAAAGAAGTTAAGGTTTCATCAAAGATCTAATTATATATTTACATAGTTTATCTTAATTATGATGATTATTAAGAAGAAAATTGTACGATTTAAGCAAGTTCTCACTATAGAGTATCTTGTAAAATTCTCTTACTAAAACATTGTCTCGATAATAACACAATCATCATATAGTGATATGGTATAATATACTTAAACGACTGGCTTAGTGCATGTAGGAAATTGTTGATTTATGCCTTATAGTCACTTGATTGGTTGTAGTTTAGTGACACAAATAATTTAAAGACATTCTTTATCTTATACATATTCTAATGTATATGATAAAGTCCATGTGATAAGAATTCATAATGAAATCATAATTATGAGATTCATATTACATTTATATATTATTTTTAAATTATTTCGAATCGTTGTTCTATTAAACTATGTCATTAACAAAGTGCAAAAGAACTAGCACACGATATATTCTTCTTTTTAAAGGAAATAATTGATTCATAGACTAAAATATAGAGATATTTAAACAAATGTGTGAGTGCTTATTAAAAAACAACTTTACTAAACTAGCCTTATATGAGAAATCTATTTAGAACATTACTTGTATGTCTATCAAAAATTTTTATTGTAATAATTGTATAAGTGATCATTTGATTTGAGATCTCTAAAGTTATCTCATATAGGGATTGTTATGTTTTGATATTACTTATGAATTATTATGATCAATGATAGCTCAGTCAATAGTTATTGGATATAACATGAATTATATGGAGGTAAATGAACAATCAATTAAGATTCATCACCCTAAAATAATTAGGGATAATGTTTTGTTACTTTTGATTAGTATCGATTCAGGAAATCTTTAGTCAAAATGGAATGACACTTTGTAAAATAGTTAACAAATATTATTGAATCAATTCATAATGATAGAGAACTAACATGATTAACTCAAATAGAGTAAACATTAATTTTATATTATATGTCTATCAGGAATATTGTATGATGAAATAATTAAATTATATAAAAAATATGTACAAAAAGATTAATCAAAATCACCTTGACATTCTTAAATATTTAAATGATCATGATGCATTTCTAGTCACTAATATTGATTTATAGATATAAATTATTTAGATAATTAAAGATAAATTAAAGGAGTTTAATTTATCTAATTCTAAATATAATTTAAGGTTATATTTATATTTATTGCCAATATATTTAGGAACTTAATGAGTTACACACAAAGAACGGTTGAAGAAAGAAAAGATATTTTTTAATCAAGTTGGACTTAATTATAAAGTTTGAGAAATTTTATGTTTAAATATGAGATATCTAATAAATAAGAAAAATATGAGATGTTAATTCTTATTCAGACACAATTGATATTTAATTAGAATTAATTACAATTCTAATTAATGAAATTAGAATTTAATTTTAATTAAATTACTAAAATATTCAAAATTTGTTATAAATACTTTTAAGCTCTAAGAACCTAACACTTCTTGTTTAACCCTTTCTAAGATGTTTGTAGAGACGTTCTATAGATACTGTTAGAAGTCAGATATTTATGTGACATATCTTGAACTAAGCTTTTAATGAAATATAATTCTTAGAGGTGAGTTTAATTGAGAAAGTTTGATTAATATGAGATGGAGTGTGGTTCTGTCGGATTCTGGCGGAACTGGACATCGCCGTTTGGATCCATAAGTTAGCTGCTTTCTGTGATGGGTTCGACGTGAGGATACCTGCAAAACAAAGAAGGCACGTCGGAGGTTGTGTCCCGATTAGCCCCTCCGACGCTCAAGTCAGTCTTTTGGTGAAGGTGGGATCGCTGTCAAAACGAGAGAGCTAGGTTTATGATTACGTACCTCTGTTATGGGAGAATTATACCTTATATATGGGATAGACGCTAGGGTTAAGCCTTTACGTAGACTTCTACTTCTGCATGGAAGGTTTTCCCCTGCTAATGGGCCATGGATGCGTGGATCGGGCCCAAGTTATCCAATAGGCGTGAAACCCATCTTTGAGAGAAGGACCGATCAGCCTGCGGGTCGTTTTGACTGAGTCCGGGCCCAACGCGGCCGACCCGACCAAAGGCATTTGAGGAAGTGTGGTTCAACATGACTGGCTTTCAAGTGAAAAAAACATGATAATATCAATTCCAAATGCAACCAATTGCAGATTGCAGGATTTTGGTAGCTTTATAAAGGCAATACTGAAATAGTATTGTGTTAACTGAAATCAGCTCAAATCCTAGGGTCGAAACAATAGTACAAGTTTTTGGTTTTTAAGAAAGTATAGGTCTCTCCATTGCTCAGGAAGTTTCGATTACCCCGTCTAAGTTGAAAGGTTTTTCTTTTGGTACGTCTGAATTGAGGTTTTGTCTCGTAAGCTGCAAGAATTTCATGAATTAAAGGAAGAGGACATACCCTTTCCATATAAATACAAGTGAAATTACTATTGCTGTTATTGCCATTAATACATGGGAGTCATTATATAATTTCCTTTTTCTTTTTATTCTTTTATGATCCCCATCGAATGCACTTAAATCTGTGCTATAATGTCATAACTATGATATCTCTTTAATCTTCACCATTAAGTGTTGGCTCATATATCCATCATACGTCGAAGCAGAACCACAATAGCTATAACCCTAGCGCCTGATGCATATTTTTCCATACATATGCAGGTCTTTTCTTGCTTCATCGTTGTTCTGGTACCTTTAGCCAGGAGAGGGGAATTGCTCTCCGCATTTTTGATATAAATTGCAGTAATGTTATAGAAGGTATTCAAAGTAGTTGGCACTTCATTTAAGAGAAGCTATAGACAAAACCATCCTCAATTGAAGATAATGCTTCAAAAAATCAAAATAGTTATTAAGTTTATCCTTTAGTTATTTATTAGGATTATATTTCATCTTTTAATTAGTTACTGGGAGTCATTAAGCCCATTTTTCATAGTTATTAGCAATGTTTTAAAAACTAGACGAAAAGTTAAATTGGTAAGATAAGAAGTTTAACATTTAAAAGATTCAACTGGTATTAGACCATTATTAAACCAACTAAAGATTAAATAAAATTAAAGAATTTGAAATGTGATTGAAAGAGATTTTTCTTCTCTATCGAAGAATTTGAAATTTAATT